>LOND01010822.1:0-10132 GCA_014220965.1 Paragonimus kellicotti
ATTTAATAACCTTTGTTGAGAAAAGAATATCTCTAGCTAGCAGTGAATATGGCCAACTAGTTAGGTTGTCCGATCCGAAGCCCACTACTCCCAGCACTTTGGATGCAACCGACCTCAAAAGGTCCAGATGTCATGCTAACATGACGGCCACCAGTTTAAATAACCAGTCTGCTCGTTGCTCCCTGTGCAGAGGTGACCACGACCTTACGGACTGTATACACTTCGTCGCTCAGTCGTTAGAACAACGTCGGAACACAGTCAGGCTCAGCAGACGGTGTTTTATTTGTTCGAAGCCCAATCACATGGCCAAGTCATGTAGAGTCCATGTTAAGTGTCTGAGGTCTGGTTGTAATGGGCGTCACCATACTCTGATGCATGATGACATGTCAATCCTTGTGTCCAAGACAAGTGAAGAGGCTGTACAATGTGGTGCAACTTCTACTAGTCCAAAGGGTTTTCTTCTGGGCTTTGTACCTGTTCGGTTAGTGAGCCGAACGTGTTCCATTGAAACGTATGCATTTGTGGACGATGGTTCGGATACCACCTTAGTAGACGAGAGGGTGGCTCGCAAGCTCGATTTGCCGAGTAATCCCTGTCGAATTTCCAGCCTCTGGACAAAACCAATGCCATTTCTGTAGAGTCAGCTTATACTGTTGATAAGTTGCCGGTTGCGCAGGTCGACAGGCCATCCCCGGTGGAGCCGCAACAGTGGGCTCACCTGGCAGGAATTGACTTCACTGGTATCTTAGACAAAGGTGTAGGGGTTCTTTATGGGTGTGATGTTCCCGAGGCTCATTGGGTATTGGAACAAAGAATAGGAACCAGAAAGGAACCGTACGCTGTTAGAACAGTCCTTGGGTGGAGCCTCAGAGGTGCAATTCGTGCTACACCTGGAGTGCCCAAGTGTGTAAACCACGTGGGTGCTCGATTGGTGTCTTTGGAAGAGAGAGTTCAAAGGATGTTTGAGCTGGAATTTGTTGAGCAGGGAATATCGGAAAAAAGAGCCCTGTCAATCGAGGATAACGAAGCCCTAGTCAAGGTCGAAGCTTCTTTATCTTTTTCGGATGGTCACTACGAAATAGGTTTGCCATTGCGGACAGGGATGAACCAACTGCCTGACAATCGTGCGATGTGTGAACGACGTCTGTACTCACTTAAGCGAAGACTACTTAAGGATACCACATTAAGACGGAAATATGCAGCCGTTATATCTAGCCACACCGTCACACCGATGTGGCGAACAAAATGGTGGCCAAGCATGCATCTTATAAGACGGTCGTTGCTTTTTTAAAGACCATTAGATTGTGGGCTGATGAATAAAATTGGGGCCATTTCTCAGATTAGTTCACCCGGATAAAAATTGTGGGATTATTGTGTTATGACGAACACCTTTACAAATTTACTCAACGCCTGAATAGCTTCGGAAAAACTGTCACCTCACATCATCTTGGCTTGATACACGCCTCGTTAATTAAAATTTTGCCAGAAAAAAGCGCCATTTTTGTTGACAATTTCAGTATTTATAAAAATCAACAAAATTACTTCGCAACGTTGAGTTTAACTGTGGCTCATTACTTCCACCGGCTGTATTTCCACAATTCGCATACTGAACCATTTGCTGTCGCTGTCCACCTGTACATACAGGCACAAATCCCCGTGAATTACTGAGGTCCTATGACCCAATGATTTTTGGTTGCTGTGACTTCGTGATGCGCAACTTTTTCTCAACATTTTGTGTGCTTTCGGGCATCTGATGAACAGAGCATGTAATTACTAAAGAAATGGTTCACTTAACCGAAAGTGACTGGAAAGCGTTTCGGCATCTATTATGACCACTGGTTTCAGCTAAAATTACACAAGTTTTATTTGGCTTAGCCATTCATAGCAGTTGTGACTATCACTCGTCTCTGCGTACAACGCCTTGTCCTCGAAGAAATGCGACTGTCGGTATTTTTGTGCATCACAATGAATGACTAACTAAGGATTCATTGGAGTCACGTTAAAACAAGTTGCTGGCAACTTTGTGAACGGGGGATTCCTTGTGTTGCATGCCCCACTACGGCAATGTTGTGGCACACTGAAAAGTCGCCGCAAGTTGGACAATACTTTAGTCCGCTGTATGTTAAGGTAGATTTTTATCCATATGACTTAGAGCAGGAACTTATGGCTACACCGTGAACCATTCACCCAATCTTTTATGCAGGGTTCAGTTACTCCGAGGGATGTTTAGCAAGATATGGCAAAGAAGTTCACTTTCAATAGTTTGAATGGTTAACAGTTATCTCATAAATATGTAACAAAAGGTTGGATGATGTTTCCTGTGAATGGTTTCAAGTGAATTTCGGAATAAAACCATATTCCATATACGATGATAAACAACTAATGAAGATCATTAACATCCATAGATAATGAAGTACAAACAGTTTCAGACTGTCAGTGAGAACAGTTTTAAGAATTAATGAGAAATGTGCATCAGTTCTCCACCCAGACTGCAAGCACAAGGACGGACAGTGTAGTAAACAGCCTGTGTATTTCCATACCTTTTCTACCTTTATTGTGGAAACACCTCTCCGTTTATAGATTTAACATTCATTGTAGCCAAGTAAGTTATAGTGACACACACTCTAATGAACTATGGTTATCATACTCGGTTGTAATAAATCATAATGATCACCCGACGGTCTACAGTCGTGTATTCAACATCCTCAGATTATTAAGTTTCGGTGTGCATTTTGAAGCCGTTATCAGTTAAACGGCTAGCGATCTTGGATACATCATGTTCATTCATGAGGGTGGGTGTGGATATAACCCGTTGTGCTTGATTTCTTCATGGACTAATCAAGTCAGTTATTCGTCAGAATACGTAGCCGTTTGTCCAACGAGGTTTTTTTCGATTAACCTGTTTTAGTTCTTTGCGTCCTTGATCTTGAAATCGTGGTCAGATGTCTCAGAGAATACGAAACACGTGACAACAGTACTTTAGGTGCAGTCAAGCATCAGTGTGAACCACCGATATATTGCTGTCTATGATGATGATGATGATGAAGTAAAAACTGTCACGACTGTACGACGAACACGTAACAACCCATGTAGCACACTGCCCGTCGGGACACGCCGGTATCCCGCGGGTTTCAGCCGTCAAAAAGTAACATTTTGAAAACAAAAGCCAGCCAATTCATTTTGCCTACGTAAAAGTCAGTTAATTCTAGTGAAAAATTGGCATTATTCCATTAGATTGCTGATGTTTGCTAAAACGCAACCTTAATTTCAGACATTTTTTATGGCTGCACTGTAGCGATCTTTGGGGTAAGTTACGATGTGGTTGGACGTTTTTGTTCGTACTTGAGAACAGAGATTAGATTAACTTGTTTCGTACATCGCGGTGCAAAATATAGGAAGAGTACTTCCATATCATTATTTTACTTCTGCTCTAACTGAACTATTAACGGAGATATAGTTTTTTAAACACACTCATGAAGATTGTACTATGGCTGATGTTTAAATTTTGTACAGGTTCAGAATAGTATATTGGGTTTACTCAATACGAACTGGCAAATATCTGATATTTAGTAAGGAATTTATCGATGAACTAATAACTAATAGAATCAAGCTATACTAGTAGAGAATAACAGATGACATAACTCGTGCCTCAATCATATTTTACTCAATACTGAAGATTTACGTGAGAGAATATAGCTTTGACTACTCTTACGTCAGTCCTTGCAGACTGTTAGCGTTACATCTATATTATGCCTATTCTGTTCATGCTTTTTATCGATACTCCCTTTTGCATTCGAATGTCTGTTAGCGTTCCAGGGTACAACGCGGATGTTAACTGTTTGCTGAGTGGAGATGCAAGACTTGTTCCGGTAGATTAATTCGATAGCCTAGACTACCAAATGCGGGAAAATTGGTTATGAAAGATGCGCACCCGCCTTCCCATTTAATTTTCTGACATCGTTTCTTTCCCGCGAGCTCTCTTTCGTCGAAATATTACCCGTACAAATTGGAAAGTCTCCCCCGCCGCGCTTGGGCTTTTCAGAGCCGTTGGAAAGGGGAAGTATCGAAAGGTCGTTGGTGTGAAAATAAGTTCGCCGACATAGAACGGTTAAAAAAGCTCCGATGCAGTTTATCGTTCCGCGCCGCCTGTGCCCTGCGATCAAGCGCCGCCGCGCTGGCCTGCACCAAATACCGCCTTTCCAGCTATTTGACGGAACTTCAAGATGTGTGGGGATGTGAACTGAAAAGTACAACAAGCACAAAAAATAAATTCGTAAAAAAAAACACAGATATACATCACTAGAAAAAAAAATGTTATAAAGTCAGTTACACAAAACATGAACTAATTTAATCTAACCACGAGACACCGAACCTGAAATTAAATATTCATCGCGTCCGAATGTCGCCGCTTTCAAGAATAGCCGGGTGTACGACTGATGGAAACCTGGATTTGTTGATTTTGACTCCCATTATAAAATATTGAGGCACGTGTTTTACAGTATTAACGCCACCGCAGCTTCCACCCTTTACGGGACACAATTGCTGCTATTCTTCACAAACAGTGTATGCTTCCCGGAGACTCGGGTTCTAAGAAAATGCGACTGTCCCGGGTGAGGTGGTGAAAGGAAATAATTAACGTGGTATAAATGTACGATCTGAAAAAGGTTTTGAATCGGTGGTGAGTGCTGTTGAGTCTGGCGAGGATACATCCGTTAAGGTGTCTGGTGGGCTGGAGAGGTGTTATTTATGTGAAAACATGAGTGTATTTCTCTTATAGGATGGAGTAGCAGTGAGATGCATATAGAGAGGCTAAAATATGCAGGTAGAATATGATCTGTTCAATCGGATCTAGTGGTAATAATGACCTGTTGTTCAGAAGTTAGTCGGAATTTACGTTTACTGGCGTGCGTATCAGCAAGTATTAATAGAAATAGGTTTTCCCACAGGAGCTTAAATACAGAGCTCTGTAAAAACTGAATGTGTGAGGAATAGGTATAACTTGGTATTGATAATTAGCGTTAATTCCGAAGAATAGTATAACTTAGCGTAGTTCGTGTTATGGTCGCTGTTCACCAAACTGTTATTTTCATTAAAACGTCTCCGGGAGGGTTGATTTAAAGCCCTCTTGTGGAATCATGTGTTTGTTATGATCGCACTCTGGGGTAAAAGCTTGGAAAGTATGCGAATATGAATTTACACTTGGAGAAATTGGACAATTAATGTTATATATAAATCAGGATAATTGTAACACAAATACGATAGTTCAGTTAAACGACTCAAAATATTTCCTCGTAAGGAGTAAAAATTTGTATCAACCGTGCCAGGAAAGGGCTCTATTATTTACTAGTGATTTATGCTGAGAGGTAGATAGCTTGAGCTGCTCAGGTTGGGCTAGACCATACGTTTTGTGCATGCGACGTGGTTTTTATGTCTTTTGTTCGGTAAAACACTCGTGCTGCTGCAAGTAGCAGTGGTATGTCAAGATGGAAAAATTCGGATACGCTGAGAGCTGCTCTGTTTGTAGAAGCGGCGGGAAGCACATTTCGTTTTCCGTGTGCAATTAACTTGCTGAACTATAAACGTCTAGAAGTTGATGGCATTGCAACCAACAGGACCGCCAGTTTTATTCCATATTCAGATTATCTCTAATAGAGGGATCAAAACTAGGACGAAATCCTTCTAAACCGGACGTTGTGTGTACGGTTGAAGAAAAGAACAACATGAAAAAGAATTACAGCATCTGGCGCCTTTGCGGTCGTAACCAATGCACACTGGCGATCCGAAATGGACTATGTTTATTTGCAGTAACAAGGCTTAAACAAATCTTCCACTACTTTACAGTAATCAAAGTATCCCCTAGCATTTTTAACGACTTTTGTGACACCAGCTTACAGAGAAGTCCTAATCGTTGGGTCATCGATTGGAGTTAACAGGACAATTACAGTGTCCCTCTGGAAGCGATCGGGCATCAGAGCATTACTCACAAGCGAATGTGGCTGAGCGTTCACATATGATAATTCGGTCGTGCCTAATGTGAGGTCAGTGGCGCAGTGGTCAACACGGTTGCCTCATGAAAGCGTGGCCGGAGTTCTAGTCCCGGCAGTGGCAAGGATATGCACTACTGACGAGCTCTAATGAGAGCGAAACTCGAGTCTAGTGCTTCTTTTCGAAAAGGGCCGACTGGAAAGTCTATGGGAATGCGACAGCTGCGATCAATTGTGGGTGATGTTCAACTTGAAACTCAAGAAAGTCACATTTTTCTTATCGAAGGGTTTAATTACAGCCAATAATAAATTCCACCACTAGTCCTTGTTTGTCATACTTTGGAATATTTTATTTCAAAATCGTTGATTCGGTAGGAAGAGTGATTGGATCAGAATCAATGAACCTGTTTGCCGAGCATCGCGTGATGAAATAAACTTTGTGAGAATGGATTCTGTTCACCTTTGTTTATAGTGGGTTTAGTTGTGGACAACATTACCAATCCGGAATGACGTGCACGTTTAACATTTTGTTAAAGAGCCGTTGTTTCCGTGTACATGTTTGGTACATTACCGTTAACAGAAAGGATACCAGTTACACGAATTATGCTAATCACGATTAGTACAATAACTTCATATATCAGATTGTAACTTGTGGCTACCCGACAAGCATGTGACATAAGCATTACTGCTAATAAACGATTGAGAGCTGTTATTTATCTCCCTCATGCTATAACACCCATGATTCAAAGCCCATTTTTATAAGTTTCAAATAATTATCATGTGCACTTTTTTGCATACTTCAATTCGAAAACGAAACAAAGACATTAGTTGCTAGAAGAAACATGAACTATCCGTGAATTACTAAGTTGCGATTTTCTGCCAGATTAATCTTAACTTATGTGTTGTTTGTTAAAATATATTGAGGGTTCAGTGTGTCCGTTCACAGAGGCGTGCGCTAATATGGATGGCCGAAGGTAAAAAGCTGTTATCCATGTTGTATTCTGCTCTGTATACCTAAAAAGCATTGCAGTATCTTGCACGGGTTAAGCAAGACTTACAAGAAGATCCAAAGTCATTTCATTACATTTTCTTTGTATATCACGTTTTGTACAGTGCTGGACAGACGAACTGATTGCACTCACGAATGTTACACTTAAAACTAAAACATTGCATCTCAGATTGTACACAAGGTACTGCTGTCTTTAATTGAAACGATTTCACCTAACACAGAGCCAAGCTGATACCTGCCAATATTTTATGCAGTATCCTCTGTGATAATATGTACACTGGAGAATAAGTCTTACTAATAACTGAATTACGTTGGTCCTGCATTAAAAATAAGGCACTGCATTCGAAGTCCTGTAACTTTCCAAAAAGAAACGAAACAACTCAGCTGAAAAAGGCCGTCATCTGGTTAACTTGTAAACCTTCCTTCGAAGAGATCAGACACCTCCAGTTGTCCATTTTACGTTAAAGATTCTAGAAATTTTCATTATGATACGACTGCAATCACCTAGGGATTTCTGTGAAAAATCGGATAGAATTTTAGTTTGCTTTCACTGACGTGTACAACTCAAAATTGCCAGGTGTATTTATATTTCTCATCCTCTTTTCTGCTATCGGTCAAGTGAATCTTTAAAATGGTTTCTAAGGTGGGTGGACAAAAAAGACTTAGCTGGTTACGGGCACCTTGGAGCTTCAAGCAGTGCCGACATATCAGTTTTTAACTATAGCACAAGCGCTTCACCGCACATTATAACATCCTATTACCGAAAGTGTTCATCAGATAAAACGACTTTTATCACAGGCCCTATCTTTACTCCACTCACGAATGCTCACCATACGTTTAGCAAAAGTAACTCCTCTACCATGTTTTCCTCGGCATATTATAAAAGAATTCTCTCTGTTGACAGCAGATGTCGAACGCGTCACTACTGGCGTTGGGGGCAATGGGACACGAAGCGTTTTCATCATTGTCAGAGACGACCGGGTGAAGCGTCGAAAACTTTCTGACCACGCTAGTTATTCAGTGATTTGCCATAGTTTAGCCATACATCTTTCAGAGGGACTATATGAAAGATCTGAAGCCAATCTGTAAATAAACAGCTACTACTCTCAAGTGTACAATGTTTGTACCATCATTCACTTTACATGTGCACGTGGATTACGAAAACACGAAGGATTTAACAGAACTTTTGTTAATTATCTATGGGACCTGTGGATAAATTGCCTATCCAGAATGCAGAATACTTCCCAATAAATATAGACTGTAGCTATTTCTTAGTAGTTAGATCCTTTCCCGTCCCCTTCTTTTTTTTCTCTCTTCCTATACAGGGTTTGCTTTTTTCTTCTTCGTGACTGTGTGGCACGTAAGCGTCAATGTGAACCACTGACCTATTGCTGTCTATAACGATAATAATGTTTGGTGATACAGAGTGAAGTCGAGGCAAAAGCGGATATTGTGCTGATGGTGAAAATTGTGAGCAAAACATCAATATTCGCAACAGGTTGTGTTGAACCATTGGACAGATTGATGAAATTTATATCAGTGTCCGCCGTTAATGCGAGGGAATATCCAGACTTCGTCGAACACAATGCAAAATCTTCACTGTAAAATGTGCTGTGGCTCGTGATAAAAATCGTTTGTTTACCTCAATTCAGTATTTGCACATTAGGTGCCTCCGTTCCAGCTCAGTACGGTAGAAAAGTTACACGTTAAACGGGGAATGCACTCTATTGGTTGTTGTTCCATCTGAAACCACAAGATAGCATTCGTAATGATTAAGACTTATGAGCTTCCATGGACTGCGCTGCTTTGTATGGAGAATCGTGTTTGACAAATTCTCATTCGGTTTAGCGTTCACAGATGTTAACTGATTTCAAACAATTATTAAAAGTTGCAACCCGGTGGACTGAGTAAATAATTGACTCCAGTTATTCAACTTGAGTAAGGTCTTCATGCCGAATGTCTTGTTTTTGCCTGCTGACCTCCATTTTTGTCAACTTTGGGTTTATTAACGTCTGTTCAGGTTTGAAATATACTGTTTTCTTCTGTGAAACGTCTATCGAGAATTTTATTTCATTTTCAAATTTTTGCTGCGTTTTACCATCATTCATGGCAATATTTTTACCATGGCTGTAAACAAAAATTAGGCGCTTATTTGTTTTCAATTCTTAATGCATATTTACCAAAACGTTCGCACGCGGTATAGTTTGACAAGCTCTCACCCTCATGTACAGTGAGCTCTTTTAATGTGCACTTGTTCCATCCATTGGTGATCATTCTGAGAAGCCATTTTTTAATCGATCCACTTGGATTGTATTTTTCTCGGACAGTTTGAATATTTCCACATTCAGGGTGAGGCAGCATCTTTGTTGCGAATTTTTCTTAAAAGTACCACATGAATTTGAATCATTTTTAATGATCCCACGGATTTGTAAGATAGTTCTACTAATCAATCGGAGTAACTGAAATTATTGATTTCGCTTTACCAAGCAGGTCGTGATAAGTCTTCAGAAGCAATTTGATAGATAATCTCGGTCTGCGATATGTCGTATTCAGTTAGGACTCACACACTCTACGTCTGTAACCTATTCATCGGTGATTCTTCAATAGCGGGTCTGTCGTTGCTAGTCAGCAGTTGGTTAAATGTCAACTTGCTTACCCGACAATTCTGCAGCGATGTAGATTAAATTAATGAGTATGGATTTATCTTGATTTGCAGAATGCGCAACTTCTCTGATCGGCATCGGACTGATGTCTTTCAGCAAATGAACTGACAATCCATATAGCTCGCCTGGTAACTAAAGGTGATCACTCAACCTTTGATCAACTCATGCTGTTCAAGACGGCTTTTGTGTTTTAGAAACACACACTTTGGATGAAAATGATAAGCGAGCATTTTCTGGACCGAGATATTTTCTTTCACCAACCTAAACAGCTTTTAAACTGATGTCGTGATCCGTTGGTACTATCAGTTGTGTTGATGTTAAATGAAGCTCAACGAAATCAAACTTCACTTAACACAATCTTGTAACAAAATATACAAGGAAATCAACAAGGTGAGACACCACATCTTAATAATTCCAATGCGCTTCCATTGTGTTCTACATCAAAAACATCCATATGCATATATATTTATATCCTC
>LOND01010824.1:6580-17099 GCA_014220965.1 Paragonimus kellicotti
GAAAGGTTTAAACAGACTGGCAACCAGAAGAGGCATCTGTAATGTTTTGCTGCCAGAATGGGGGCACAATCGGCCAAAAATGAATGCCGCCTCCAATATGAGGAAAGATTAGCTAGGAACGCTGTGAGTAACTAAATCATACCACGACTACGTCCAATCTAAGCCAAGCCTGCAAGTTGCGGTTGGTCATGTAAAGAATTGGCAGGGTGTCGCTGCGCGGACGTGTGAGCCAAAAGCGGATGTCCTACTTGATTTCTTTCAGCAGGTTCAGATTCTGGACGGTGAAAAACATTCGGAATGTGAGGATAATCTGAGGAGAATGAACATAAGAATGAAGAATATGGCGATAAAGAAAGAGGATGTCAAGCCCTGCTTCGGTAAACTTCACGTCGGTAAGGCAGCGGCACCGGATAGACTAAGCCTAGCCATACTCAAGTCACTGGCTGAAATATTGGCTAAGCCACTTACTGACCTTTTCAATAGGTCTCGCGAAGCTGCTTGCCTACGAGAAGATTGGAAGTTAGCCGCTGTAAAAATTGTCCTTTGGCTGAAACCCACCATTGGATGTGACCAAGTGCAGGTATTTATTGAGGGAATAGGTAGGAAACAGAAGACGATAGCTGGGGACTCAGACGGATCATACTGTCATGCGGGACTTAGGCGTTCAAATCACAGTCGATTTCAGTGCTTAGAAGCCGCAATTAAGACAAACGGGGCGTTGATGCAGCTGAAAAGAGCGGTTGTGAATAGAAAGCTGAAGGTATTATTGCCGCTTCGTAGTGTACTTTGAGCCACACCTAAAGTATGCAATACAGGCGTGGAGTCCCCTCCTGAAAAAAGACAAAAAAGTGCTAGAGTAGGTACAATGAAGGTTTACAAGGCTCGTTGTGGAGATTAAAGAAAAGTACTGTGGGGAAAGACAAGCTTATAGACTTTTTCTCATTAGAAAGACGTAGAATAAGGAATGATCTAGTTGAGGTGCTCCGAATGCTGAAGGGATTTTCTGGTCTTGAGGGAATAGAACTTCTGGAACGGGACACGAGTATGCGGCTAAGAGGTTTTAGTCTTAAGTTATTAAAGGCCCAAATTGAGAATTCACTGAGAGCGGATTTCGGTGCTAATGAGGTTGTAAAAGACTGAAACAGATTGCTTGCAAAAGTAGTAGAGGTTAGCAGTATCTGAATTTAAGCAGAGATTAGACCACTGTCAGCGGGCGGATTTCTCGGTCATAGTTGGAAGTAGCAAGAACCCTGGCAACACACAAAGCTATATTATTGTTATCGTTATTATCTTTATTATTATTATCATCGTAGTTGTGTTGAGATTTTGAGCAGCTACGAATTGTGGTAGTTAGTGCACCCTTTTCTCCAGGAGTGGAAATTATCATCTTTAATTTTCTCACTCCTTTCTCTCCGTTTTTTCCTTTTCTGTTATAATTTTGTCCTCTGCTAGATTCTCTTTTTTATGCCCCATGATTCTAGCTATTTCGGCAGTATTTCTTCCTCATCAGGCTAAAATTTTAGGAGGATGTTTTCCCGGGAATTCGATGCGATGGTGACTCTGCTTTTACAGTATCCGAAAGTGCCACATCAGCCATGGCTTCACGTTGTAGTGGGGTTGGATGTTTTTCGGTCTAATACTTGAAGTGAGGAGTTCCTCTTCATAAATTGTTGCAGCACGCGAGGGCCAAACGAGCTACGTGTGCAAGAAACTGGACGACTTCCGGCAAGGGCCGTCAAGTCCTGTTACCTGAATTAAACTAAACTGTACAACGGCCTGCGTATAGCGACTCTGTATACCTATTGTGTCGTGTTTCTACACTTCATCATCATCATCATCATCATCATCATCATCATAGACAGCAATACATCGGCGTAGTCTCAAATCATATAATCCATAATGGGATGCACTAGGTTTTCAGTCCGTTAACTCAGTGACCGTGAGTATCGCTCAGGTCGGCCAAAATGAATTGCTGCCTCACGTTGCCCTCATTACAGCAAGTCCTAAATGACTGTTCGACAACACCTAATATTAACAGCATAACGGAAAAGAACTGCAAGGTTTCAAAAACAGCCCCGGACTCAACCATTGCTAAGTATAATGAAATATGATGCTTGGTTTTATGTGAATGATTTCTTAGACTACTCGTTTTAAGCCGGTAGATTCACAAGTGACCTGATGCGTCCGGTACAGTTTACCATACCCATATATCCCGACTAATATCCTATATCCTATAAGAATGATTACACAGGTACAGCTAAACGCTAGAATGTATCGTAGTAGACAAGTGGGTATGCGCTTGACCCTCATGCACCAGAAGGGCTTTCTTAGAGATTGTTGGAATTGTGATCCCAGCAGACACCCGACTGACAGAACGTGATAGGATTAGGAAACAAACCGTGTTTTCTCAACAGTGTTCAGAAATATGATAAGTGGTTAGCCGTAGTTTAATGTGGGACCAAGGACAGGAGCTAAACGAGGAAAGGAAAAAGCATGAGGTGGGTCCACCTCCATCTAACTAAAGTTAGAAGCGCACCTATTGAAAAATGCGTGGAATCTTCGGGTACGCTGACCAACACTCGAAAGGGTGCAAGCGAAACGACCCACTTTACAAGAACGAAAGAAATCTCTGAATGGTCATAACAAGAACACATCAAAGCCGGGCCCTAAATCTCAGATTAAGCCAGTGGTCTCAGTTCTTCCCCTTAGGGGTCTATTTCCTACTTCCCCAACGTCCGGCAGAGTGCAGCAACAACAGAGTCCCTTGTGGCTTATCATTTACAAAACCTCAAGGACCGGACGGAAGTAATCTTAACAAAGGAGCCGGCTCTCTGCTGTCCTTCACGCCTTTAACCCTCTCCCCTCTCAGGAGGCCCGTTTCGAACCATTTCTCCCACAAACTGTAACCGGAGCGGCACGCTGAGTTCCCTCTGCGCTTCCAAAATCGTTCATCTGGTCGGCTCCTCAGTATATTTCTTGAGTCAGCTCAAGTTTTATTCGGTTATCAGTCGCCGTCGCTTAACCACTGAAATTTTTGGGGTCGGAAAGCAGCAAATCTCTCTCCCCCCCACAGCTAACCCAAGTGAAAGGATATGATGAGCAAATATCACTCAACAAGAGTAATACATATCCGGAGCAGGTCGTGCATCCCACGAGGACACATCCGCCCACTAGCCGTGGCGAGGGACCCGCCATCTCCCAAGAAGAACATCAAGACTGCCTGGCAATAAAAGGCTGCCACTACGAGTCTATCACCCGCATCTCTCTCATTTATTCCGGCCCTTTTTCAAGCTCTTCCTTGCATCATTCTGTCTCTTCTCACACAGTCAAACGAGGAATCAGCTCTCAGCTGCATTTATACAAACTTTCTGAGCTTATTTAATAAATTCCCACAAATCGGACAGTTGATCTGTTATTCAACTCCTCAAATCTTACGGATACCTGGCTACTAGTGGACATCAGTGACAGCGAAGTGAACGCTCCGAGGTGCACTGTGTATCGTGCCGGCTTTCCTTGAAGAAGAATAGAAACTCGGCGATCTTCCTAAGTCAAAGTCTCCCGACACCCACGATTATTAGGGAATTTCAGCCCTTTGGCAAGCGATGTTCTGTGGTTACGACCAGTAGTGTGTGGCCACGACACACTCCTAGTGGAGGTTGTATATCGTTGACCCTCATGCAACACGTCTGACGATGAAGGTCTGTTTGAAAGTCAAAAAAATTCCCGGACTTCAGCATTTTTATCATTTTTCGTTATGGGTGATTTCTATGCACCTAAGATAAGCTGGTCACATTCAAACCGGAAGAACGGGCTCTCTACTTCATTGTCGATGTTAATACGGCAGAAGGCGTGATCACAGCATGTCGGACCCCTAGTGAAACATTGTTCTCGTCAGACCCCTTCCCTGCTTGGCTTGGTTATCTCCAGTGAGTCTTCTGGTGGGCAGAGTGGTCATCAAGCCACCGATTGAACACAGTGATTACTTATCACTGACTTTCGGCCTTCTCTGCTACCGGGTGCAACGGTCAGCAAGGAAGTCCAATCAAGTTGATTTTAATGGCCCAAGAAACCATCTCGGTTCACTCTTTCTTGATTGTGATTCTGTGGACCCGAATCACCACGCGTTTCAGAACGCAGTTCACAAGGCGAGAGATTTATTGTTGCCGCGCAGGTGGTGTACTCCCTCTTCTCGCTCACCTCTTCCACGTAGATGACGTATTCTTGCTGACCGTTCATGCTTATTCGCGAAGCATGAACCTACAGGCAGTCCAAAAGACCTGAACGCTTTCCACGCTGTATAGGAAAAAAATGTCAGTCTTCAACTCTCTCTGTGACTGCCCGATAAGCGACTTCTTTCAACGCTAATGTAGTTACCGTAGTGTCCAGGGAGTATTATTTGGAGGTCTATGATGTTACACCGCTGGACTTGCACCCCACTCTATTTCTGTAAAACTTTCGGCATCCACTCCTTACTGCTGACTTCTGTGTACTAGATGTTGGGAACCTCATATTCAAGTTGAATTCGTATATTGTGATGGTTCCAAATGATGTCCACCCTAGGATCCTCAAAGTAACGACTTTTATCCGGTCAAAACCCATTTCAAAGTTGCTGAAGCAGACACCTGGAACAGGCGTTCTCTCTGGTGCGTGGAAGAAAGCCACTAGCTTGCCTATCTTCAAGACGAGCGATCCGCAATTCCTTGCTAGCTACCTGCTAATCATTCTTGCTAGTATCCCATGCAAGATAATGGAACTTTTTGTCAAAACGCGCCATCCCTAAACACTCCCCCAGGGACTTATCTTTTATCCTTTACGCAGCTTTGATTTCTTATTAGCCGGTCATGTGTAACATGTCCATCTTCATGAATAACCTGACGTGAGCCGTAGACCGAGAGATTATCACACACACACACACACACACACTATCAAGTTGCAGTTGCTTGCGGCCATTGTACTTCGAAGACTAAACAAAACGCGCGAGCAGCATATCCATGAGAAAAAGGTTGGGTTTCCCCTTGTCCGTGGCGGCGTTAGTCACATTTCCACATTCCACCGACAGTTGAACTCGGCCATTCTTACAGACCAACATTTCTTTTTACAATTTTGAACATCAGAGTGGTCTTTGGTTCAGTTGACAGAACTTCACTCTGGGACTGTCTATCGAGGGGTGGTATACTCGAGAAGTACTTGAATATCCTGATAGCAATTTACTTTCAGACCTCAGGCCGTGCTAGGACTTGTGGCGCTATATCGCTGACCTTTATCTCAAGTGAGATGCGACAAGGTTGTTCAGTCTCCTCTTTTCTATCCAACTTTGCAATATATAAGATCCTAGAGTACGTGCCGACAGACTGTGAATACGATGGCGCGGTAATTCTCTCAGAAATTCGACTTCCAGACAGAGTATACAAACGATATTGCACTAACTTGTGAGAGTTCACAGGGAACCCAGCACATATTAGACTGACTAGTGGCTTCAAATCGTTAGATAGGTATGGTGTTTGTACACTGTGACCGCAACTTGCTGCTGCAGTATTTGCACAACTGTGCGCCTGCATATATACTTAAAATAATCAAAAAGAATAGAATGGAAAACAATTAACTGTAACGTATCAACGTCACAATAGGATCCGTTATCAACAAAAAGTGTCGGAATGAGATTGTTCTGCTGCTCACCGTGTTCGCCTGTCGGTCTGTCTTCGCTCGTTTTCGTTTCAGTATCAACGATGCTGACGTAGTGGCTGTCTATATCTACGTGTCGATTGAACGAATTCCGCGAATAGAGAGCTTCCAGCCGTTCTCCTTTCATGGTCCGTGTTGACCTCGTGACCTGTGTCCGCGCAGTGGTGCCACAGTTGTGATCTAGGGTCGGCTCGCCGCATCGCTAATTTGTGTTCGTGCACGCGTGTGCGCAGCTGTTTGCCTGTCTCTCCCACATACTGTTGGTCACATCCGAAACTTAGAATCGCGTAGACCACGCCAGATTGTTCATGTGGTTCTACACGATCCTTGGCGTTCACTAAAGCTGAACGGAGTGTTGAATTTGGCCTGTGATATTTGGATGCCCAGTGGTTGGAGCATCCTTTGTGCTGCTTCAGATGTGCCGTGAATATATGGCACTGTCATTCGCGTTTTGGGTTCTGTACGTTCAGTTCTTGTGAATCCTCTGATAGATGTCTTTATGAAACTACTGAGGGTACCCACTGGAAGTGAACAGTTTGAACAGGTGTTTTCGTTCTTGTCTTCTGAGTTCGGTTGAGCTACAGTGCGTGTCTGCACGTCGAAATAATGTTCGCACGCAGCTTTTAAGTTGACAGGCTGGATGATTGCTATCGAACCTGAGAATGACATTTGTTGTCGGTTTACGATAGGCTGGTTTCAGGCTTGCCATCAGGTCTTCTTATAAGCAATACATCGAGGTATGCATAGGCGTGAATTTTCTTTTACGCGGATGAAGGTTATGGTATTCAAGCAACTGAAACTGTTCAAGCTGAGTCCGAGGTAAAACAACAAATGTGTCATCCACATATCGAAGCCACACTTTAGGTTTGAATGTCTGAAAGGCTTCACATTCGAAGTGCTTCATTACGGCGTCTGCAAGTAATCCTGATATGGGTGAGCCCATTGGTGTGCCTCTCTTCTGCAGGTAGACTCGGCCATCAAATTGTAGGTAGGTCTCCATGCAAAGCTCCACTAACTGAATCAATTCTTTTGGGAAAGGATTCGTCCTATTAAAAAGGATTTCGTCGTCGCACATCAGGATCTTCAATTTTTTTATCGCAAGTTTCCTCAGTATATTAATGAAAAACGACGTAACATCAAAGAAAAGTAGTACGTCATCTTCATGCAACTCGAAGATTCTGGTGCATATCAGGAAATCTGCCAAGCTGTTCGCGTCATGATTGTCGTGAGGTAAACATGTCGGAGAATACGAAAGAGGAACCTCGCTAATTGATAGTTCAGGGCCGCCCGAAATGCACGATTGGTGTCAATAGTACTTGACCCTTGTGGAGTTTTGGTAGCCTGTACTTTCGTAGTTCTGATTCCCCAATCGGTCTAAGGTATCTAGCTTGTTCTTCTGTGAGTGATTTCTTTTTCTTGAGACCTGTCAGTTTTGGTGATTCGAGCCCTCAAACCTTTCGTAGGTTCTCCTTTGACATGTCCATACGTTCCGGAGTCTTTTAGATCGTTTACTCCCTCCTAATCTGCTCAATATGGCTATGGCGTTCCCTTTGTCTGTTGGTAGGATGACAATCTGGTCGTTCTTCCTAAGTGTCATCAGCGCTTTATTTTCATTAGTTGTTAGGATGTTTGTTGGTTTTCGATTGGTCAGCTGTTGACACATCTTTGTTCTGACAGACTGCTGCATTTGCTCGTCTAGACCACTGCGTTTCAGTCTCGATTCAAAATATGCAATGAATTCTAGTGTGGATACGTCCTCACAGTTAAATTTTAGACAGTTTAACAGCATGGCCTTTCATCAGGTGCCAATTGATGATCCGGTAAGTTGTGTATAGATTCGGTACGTCGTTTTTCAGGCGGACTGAGGTGACGCGATTTTTGATTTAGCCGATCTTCTATTTTTATTCTGCTAGAGTCTGTTGAAAGTTTTATGGCTTCTTCAGTCTTGTTGATCCATTCGGAATCGAGTAATTCGGTAGCTGCTTGTTTGGATTTTTCGCACTCGCTTCCATATCGTGCCAGACGGCGATGTACATTGTTAGTGAGTTAACTGTACACTTGTTTCTGACAATATTCAAAAGAGGCACACAATGAGCACTGGACAAGTTATTGTGACGTTTTAAATCAACCCTAAGGTCTTTTATCAAACAAATGTGTCGGAATTAGATTGTTTTGCTGCTCATCGTGTTCGCCTGTTGATCTGTCAAATGTCTTCCCTTTCGTCGTCAACAATGCATACAGTGGTTGTCTGCATCTACCTGCCGATTTAATGAATTCCAAGGATATATATATATAATGTATACGACTGCCACTTATTCACGACAAACTGGGCATCTAAATATCACATGCCAAACTCAACACTTCGTCCAGCTTTAGTAAACACCATGGATCGTGTGGAATCACATGAACAATCTGGCGGGGTCTACGCAATTCTAAGTTTCCGATGTGACCAACAGCTTGTGAGAGAGACAGACAAACAGGTGTGCATACATGTGCACGAACACAAATTAGCGATGAGACGAGCCGACCTTACATCACAACTGTGTTATGTCCCTGAGTTGTTGAACAAATCAGCTAATCGTATATTCAATCACGCGACTCGAACTGAAAAGACAAACGAATCTTGACGGAATGTTTATCGATTGGAAAACACGTTGGGAGATGAACGCTCAGAGTGATGCGATAAAATGATTGGTCCACAGTAAATGAAGCACCAATGGTGAGCTACAATGCAAATGAAAAGCAATGTAAAGATGCAGTAAATGAATACAACTGTTCGTTTGGTGGCTGTCCACCTAACACCTCCCCTTGAGTTTATTGCTCGTAGGATCGTTGTCTAGGATTCACCTCCATGTGCACAACTTGTCTTCGAAAACCTTCCGTCCATCTTCTGAGTGTGCAGATGCTTGGAAGATGTATCTCCGGATTTAAAACAGCATCCGAAACGTCGTGAGGTAGCCCGAATGTATCCAGGCGAATATCCAATGGAGTGACTCGGATGGACGGGACGGTCACCGGTTGAAAAGCGGGACGCAGTTGATTTGCGTGGCGCACCCGCATGGAAGATTGCATTTCCACGTCATTTGTGACTCGACCAGTCCGTCGTGGTATGCGGCCTGCGGCGGTCCACTTCTCAACACCATCACGGTAATCCTTTGCGAGAACGAGCTGACCTAATTAAAACGTACTATCGGTCGCATCATGACGGTTGGACTGCTGCTCCATGCGCCTGTTTTGCACAAGTGGTAGTCGTGGAACTGAGCATATAACGTCGACGGGCAGGCAGATTTTCCGGTGCATCAGTGTTTCTGTCGGAGACTTGTTTGGTGTGTTGTAGTGCGGGGTTACTCTGTATGCCCTTAGAAACGTCCCTTTTGGTTTGAAGAGTGCTCGTTTAAACGTGTCAACAAAGCGTTCCACCTGGCCGTTTGACTGTGGGTGGTACGGCGGCGTTCGTATATGCTGGATTCCATTCTGTTGACAGAATTCTGAGAATTCAGCCGAAGTAAATGCACTGCCGTTGTCCGAAACCAGGATTTCAGGTACACCGAAACGACTGAACACCTTCCGCAGGTTGATAATGGTGGCTTGGGAACTGATATGGTTCAGTTGAATGACTTCCGGCCATTTGCTGTACGCATCAACCAGTATCATGTAATGTTGCCCGTCTATGGGTCCAGCGAAATCAACATGCAAGCGGGACCAAGGGATTATGGGCACAGGCCACGAAGAAAGATGTGCTTTCCTTGGAGCTTTAGCTGACGCTTGGCACTTTGAACACGTACGAACAATCTGAACCAGGTCCTGATCCATTCTTGGCCAGTATACGTAACTGCGCGCCAAAGATTTCATACGGTTAATCCCGGGATGTCCGACGTGGAACTGCTTGAGTACCTGTTGTTGCAGTTCAGAAGGAATAACAACACGTTCTGCGAATAGAATGCAGCCATCGACTTCGGAAAGCGAGGAGCGACGTTGGTAGAACGGTTGAAGCTGGAGGTCAGGACACGCCGGAGGCCAGCGTGTACGATGGAAGCGGATCACTCTTTGAAGTAGAGGATCGTTGGCCGTGGCATCGCGAACCATAGCTGACGTAACCGGAAGTGCGCGGATTGTGGAGGCGAGCAGGCTATTGACCTCTGGTTCGACTGTGATTGAAGCGATAACTGCGTGCTCAGGTGGAGTGCGCTGAGAGTCAATCAGTCTTGATAGGGCGTCTGCCTGACCAATGCTTGTTGTGGATTGATATTTGATTGAGAAATCGTAGGCGAGTAGCATGGTCGCCCAACGTTGCAAGCGGTTGGCCGTATAGACTGGTATACCTTTCTTCGAGCCAAAAACACCAAGAAGGGGCTTGATCCGTTAAAAGTGAAGTGCCGCCATAGAGCATTTTATGGAACTTTTTGATCGCGAATACGATCGCCAGAGCCTCCTTCTCAATCTGACCATAATTGCGCTCAGCGGGGTCAGGGTCCTGGCAATGTGAGCAATTGCTTTTTCTGTACCGTCTGGAAAAATGTGTGAAATGACGGCACCGATACCGTAGTCGGAAGCATCCGTAGCTACAATAATTCCAAGGGAGGGATTGAAATGTGTCAAGAGCAAGTCAGAGTTAAGCAGGGATTTGACTCTATTAAATGCGGACTGGCATTGAGAACGACCAGTTCCAGGAAACATCTTTTTTCAAAAGGTGATTAAGCGGGGCACGAATAAGATGCATATCAGGCAAAAAGTGCTATAGTGGCTTACAAGGCCGAGAAAAGAGCGTAAAGTGGAAATGTCTGTGGGTGCTGGCGTCTGTTGGATAGCCAAAATATTATCCGGGTCGGAATGACTT
>LOND01010831.1:0-13883 GCA_014220965.1 Paragonimus kellicotti
ATGTTCCGGAGGAGCTGTTCAGTTGCGGCAGAACTGGATTTCCGTCGCGTCGATAAACCTTATGAACAAGCGTCGCTCGATCCCACCTGGTTCTGAATATGATGACGACCGTCGAGAACTTAAACGCAAGCTGACTAAAAGCTTGCGCAAAGACCGTGAGCACTACTTGGTCGAACAGTCGAAAGAGATGGAAAGGGCCTTTTTATCTGGAAATTGTAGAAGGCTTTTTTCCTTGATCCATGGTTGTACTGGTCCGTCGAGTCGTGTAAGTGAGACCATGCGTGAAAACAATGGTTCACTTATCACCAATCAATCGCGTCGACTTGACAGATGGGCTAAACATTTTGAGAGAACAGTTCAGCTGGCCTCAACCAGATCGTGTGGACGACGGGACCCGAATGGTCAGTTATTGCATTCCAGACGGCCCTCCGTCGGAAGCAGAAGTGGTCCTAGAGCTTCCAATTATTGAAGCAGAGTACACAGAGCCTCCTATGAGGACCAGTACATCATTACCCTTCTTCTCCTGTTCAAAGGATGGCGGGGAGAAAGGTTTAATATCAGAACTTGACTAAACTCTAGCAGTAATAAGCGATTTTGGACGCCATGAAGAGGTACCCTCAACCGATTGTGCTATATAACAGTGAGACCCGTTTCCAAAAAAGGGGGCCACGAAGTCCCTATGTGACAAACGGCACAGAGGCCATCAGTTCTGGTATCTGTTGCTTCCAAGTTACTAACTGGCCTCATTTTACGACGTCTCACTAAACCCAGAGAAAGCCAGATACGTGAAGAACAGGCAGGATTCCGATCCGGTCGAGGGTGCGTTGACCACATTTTTACCTTGCGACGGATCTTGGAACAGTCGGGGTACTCTTCATGGGGGAATAAAATAAAAAATAAAGGGGGGAGCGGTGGGAGTGAGGGGCTACATTCACCAAGATAACAATCTGTTTAGCTATCACCGTTGGGAACGCCGCCCAACCAGTCTGACGCTTGTTTGAATTCTGAAGGTCGACTGGAGTTTCCGTCGACATTCGTCCTCTCTGGCGGTTGCCGTGCGGTTGTGCTCGAGGTTCTCTCACGTCCAACTCCTAGCGCCTTTAACTGTTGCGTTGAAGTCTGCTTGTGAACGGTGAGTAAATCAATAAATAAAGTTTGTTTGCAGATTCGCCCCCTGTTAGCAAACTGGAACACTCAGCCGTTCCCTGAGTGGTCTTTGAGTGTTCCTTTTGGATCACACACCGACATGAGATAGTTATACTTTCTTATGTAATTTTTGTGTAGATAATAGATACTGAAAATAACGCAAACTATTGTCCTCCTCGAAAAACCGGTTTTATCACTCATGTCGCTAGTGTCGAGATTTTGTTTACTATGCCAACCACGTTGCATAAATTAATCGACGCCGAGTGATTGTCTTCGACCATCTTGTTTGCTTTTTGTCTGGATAAGCGAAAAGACGTCTAAATAGTCCGCGAGGATACCATCATGGATGAATCCTTCATTTTCTGAAACAACTGTCAGTTCTCCACCAGAGTGTACGAATGAGTAGTTGATGTATCTTGCTTATTAGCTCAGATATTCCACTTTTAATGTGTACCAAGAACTTGTTTTTTTAAGAAGTGGAATTTGCACAACTTCAATGGAATTTCTAACATCATTTCAAGGCTGAATAATAAACCGTTGAAGACATTGACGGAGAACGGGATATTCATTTCAATACGTTGGAACACTTGCAACTGTCCGCTATATACTTTTTTGCTATAAAAGTTGCTTGATCACAATGGTTTTTTTATAATTGCTGGATTTATGAATTTCGTTACTCAGTTGTTGAAGGCAGACAATAGCTTTTATCGTGGTTGGGTATATTAGGCATTCAAATGTAGGCGGCATTTGATTAAATCGTATCATAAGGCTGCGCGCAATTTTTTCCGACCGTTCCCTGAGTGTTCCCAAAATCTCTTCTCAGAGCACTCAGGGATTACTCAGGGAACACTCAGGGGACGCTCAGAGATCATTCAGGGAACGGTCGTGCTACTGCGGTCGTCCTCTCATCACGACCTCCTTTCCGCGTTCAACATAAGGTTCGGGAAACCAAGGGCGTACGAAGCTAGGAACTAGCATCACGATAGAGACATACTTTTTGGTTTCTGGAATGTACTATCAATTACCATTCAGCCGACATTACAACTCACACGAAAACAGTCTACCAACGCGTACACTTACCAATCGCAGCTACTTTCCACCCACGTAGGGTTGCAACCATTACAACGATGGTTTATCAAGCAGCAGAAGGGAGAGTGAATTGACGAAGAATGAATAAAAGCGGAAGGCACAGTTACAAATGGTTTACCATAAGTGCAGAAGTATTCACACACTGTATTCGCAATCACTTCAACAGCGCCAGTGTGTATGTGACAATAAGTGCAAGAAATGAGTAGTTAGTACTAAATATCGGATGAACTCATGCGTTTATTTGTCAAACATGAAGAGACTTAAGTGACAAGACCATGTGTTAAGACTTCTGTTTGTTGTCTTCTACGCCGCCACGATTTTACAATTTTGACTAGTGCTATGTGTAGAGTGGGAATCCAGTAGTTAACGCAGATAACTGGAGCCAGTTGTTCACTCGAATGTCTGTAGTATGCCAGGTTGGTCTGCAGTGCTGCCCCTCTCAAGACTGAGATAAGGTGGCCGGTTGCGTTACAATAAGTGGTGACTAACCGATTTCAGTGAATATTACCGCTGTTCCGCCCAGTTACCAGCGAATTTAGTGGTTAACTAAGGTCAGAGCAGGAAGAGCTGCGTGGAAGCTGCCTTGACGCCGAGTCCCCAATTTCACACACAGCTCGGTTGTCCGTACGCAGGGTGAAATATCTTGCTGTTCAGATGCAAACCGGTGTCTTTTGTTGAAGGATTTCATATTTTCTCTATTTCTAGCCCCTTAATTGTAACAGTCGGCATGGATTTTCCCTTATCCGTTATGCTTATGGACCAACTTTGTGGAATGCAACGTTCCTCTGAATCGTGGGTTCCAGCAATTTTCCTGTAGACGGAAACCGCACAAGTGAGCTTGAGCCAAAGACCCAATAACTGTCGGAACAGTCCAACAGAATATTACCCACCCCAATTCTCACTGTCGAAACACGTACGACAATGGAAATCAAGATTTAGGCCGTTCATCCTGCGTATTAATATAGACTCTGGGAAATGGAATGTGCAGAGAAAAACCCATCAGTATGGCGAGATACGGAGCGAGTTGTGATTTTCATTCGGGGATGGAAGTTATAAATTAACAGCTTGACTGGAACAGATGTGAGCAGGAAACGAAAATAATCAAACAGGCAATAGAATGCGACCGTGAGAAATATTTTCCATTGCAGATGCCACACAGTATACGCACGTGACTACTCAATCAGAAAAATGAAATGACGCCAACAAACCCGTGGAATGTAGCGTAACATAGCTTAACTTTGTTCACCAATGCATGGTTACGCGGAGGTGATATTGGTGATCTCTGGTAAAACATTCCTCCATCCAAGTATATAAATCCCCAAAGATTAGGCTACTGAATCCGTTTACTCTTCATCACCAATATGTGCTGCATGTCAGGATATCACTACTTATCGGTCCTTGCCAATCGAGGTAGGTAACCCAACATAGACATCAACTGTTAAGTAAGTGAATTTGAGAAACCAATCGCTACATAATAGCATCCCTATCTTACAAGATGTGATATGCACTATAGATGCTTGAAACATTTGCACATAAACAATAATGCTTCTAATTCTTCTCAAGATAAATGCTATAATCAAACGCAAAAACAACCCAGTACCAGTGTCTGTTTCTTCAGAAAAGAAATAACAACTCATCCTTAACTGGGCTTGCATACTTTTTATTAGTTGTATATGCGCCTTCAGCCCTATTCACCATTATCTTGTAACCATGATATATGCAGCTATAGAATATTTATATTGATCTCCCAAATGCAGTGCACAATTTGAACACTGCAGTGATTTATATATTGCATAATACTGTCGACCGCCCATCACACCATATAAATGCACTCTGCCCGTCACAAGTTCGGCAGCTGGGCTGCAGTCATCAACTGAGTAGGTAGAGATACTGCCTATCAATCAGTAATGCTGAGGTGTATGGGAATCCATCCGACATTCAGTGTTTTGTTTATCTCTCCAAACAACGTCACCTCGAAAAACAGACCAAAATACCAGTATCTGTCAGGCTCCTTTATCTGCCTTCTACGGTCAGCCACAATCACTGGTTAGAACGAAGAGACGACAAAATCTGTTTGCTGATTTGCCCAGGTTTTCTTATATTTTACACTTGGTCTACTCTTCACACATACTACCCTGTCTAGGCGAGTTGTCCATCTCTGGACTCTTTTCTTACTGATACACTTATATTTACAATATACCTATCCATCTGATAACTTGGTGTGTCGTATTTTTGTCAACAGCCCTTCAAATCAGGCCAAGTCAAGACAATGGTACATTTGACGCACACGAAAAAGCCAAATTTCAGTTTTTTACTTACTCATATTTTTAGAAAACGAAAGACAATCAGCTAGGTGTGTCCTGGTCATAAGATAGCAAGGATAGCCAAAACACTCGTGAGGAGTTAGGAAACGGTCACGATCGGTACTATCGTGACAGGCGGGATTTTGTGTAAAAGTCGAGCCAAGTAAGAAATCACGGATGAACAGTGCATGCGATTATATGTTTAAAACGATATCTTGCGAAAAGTGTAGAAATACATCCGGGGAGATCCCAATAAAGAATGACGTGGGTTGCGTCAGACAAAACTTTTGCTGAGAAGCTTTCGCACACTGTAAAGTGATTAGAAGAAATAAAATCACAGAATTGTTCATGGGGAACACCATGGTAACATGGTCGGTGTTTTAATGACCTAGCCAGAAGAAAAGTTCTCTGACAGCAGAAAAGAGAGGAAACTGGAGAGGACATATCCAGTGGAGGGATACGGGCTTTTGTAGTGACCAGCGGTCGTGTGGCTTCTCTAAGGATCCCGGCTGCAACCATGTTTTCCCGCTTGTTTGTTCTGTACGCATGATTCTGTGTACGCCTGCTATAGGAGGCCTGATATGAACTCAGTGCCACTTTCTTCAGTCGTGCAACTAATTGCACGCAGTGAACGCTTGTCCTTTCCCTAACGACTCATCTACTATTCCATTCTTCAAGGTCGTTTAGCCCGAACCTTTTCGAGCGTTGTTTAACGCACTCGAAGGTTCCACGCACTTTTCGCTTGGCGCGCTTTTGAGTGCCGCCGAGTGGGCGGTAGCCCACCTCGCGCTTCTTTTCTTTCTTCTCTTGGTTGCTGCCGTTGGTCCCAGACTAGGCTAGAGCTAACTACTTATCATATTTCCAAACATTGCTGGAAATATACGGTTTGTTTCTAAACCTCAATGCGTTCTCTAGTTCGATGCCTGTTGGGATTACGTTTCGAATGCTCTTCAGGAAAGGCGTTTTGAATTGTTAGTGGACGAGGGTCTAGCGCATACCCACTTGTCCATTACACTTCGAAAATTTAACTGAACAGGTGGTGTGGAATAAAGAGAAAGAAAATTAGCACCGAATCAAAACGAATGGTTTTCGGACTTTGGTAGAAGCACCAATAACATGAACTGAATTTGTCGTGTTGCTACCCAAAGTTATCCTCAGAAATTAAACAAAATCAGTCGAGATGTGTGTGCTTTGCTCACATGAAGGGAGAAGCATGAACTGGAAAATCTACCATATTGATTTTTCCAAGTGCAAAAACGAAAATTCAATAAATGGTGATGTGTTAGAAGACAAACTTCAAGACTCTGATCAATTTACTAGCTCGGATAACGTGAAGATGAAGAGGAGGAAAAGAAAATCCAGTTTGGTGTACAATACAATGTCACTAGCACATTCAATTACAAATGTATGATTGTCGGTTGTTGTGTGTGATGTAAAGTGGAAATCAGATGGAGGAGAGGACTGAACCCTGTAGAACATCAGAGTCATTGACGGGTGACGATAAGGCTTGGACACCGGAGTGAGTTAGTTAGTTTCGACTAGTAAAGCAACCGCGTAAAAAGTGGACAGTTGAGGATTAGGTTCCAAATAATTTGTGAACTTGAAGTAACACCTCTATCAACTCTTCTAAGTGCACTATTGTGGTCTAAGGGACACATGCTAACGGCTCTTGTTTGTCATCAAACGACGACAGGTTGTAATAAATGATGATTGACCGTAAACTAAAATAGACAGTTCGATTAGAATCCGTGACGTTCGCTTGAGTTTTCATTTGAACCAGAGTTTATCAGTTGAAAACTCCCAACGCCGCAGACGTGTATGATACCAGACAAAATTTTGTCATTTATGTTTTAAGAACTGGTATGATGCTAAACTGTTCACAGCAGTCAGCAATTTTGTACTGTCTGAAAAACCGAATTAATAATTTACCTAAAAATTGGCAAAAAAAAATCAGCAGTCGTCCTTAAGGACGACTGGTAATTAGTCATCAGGACAGTGTACTTTGTTGGACTTCAATCACACAAGTTATTCGAAAACAGTTGAGCTTTTGCTAGGAGTAAAGTACTTAACGGAGGAGAGTATCTTTGAGAATTTATAATGGCTTGTTCGTTATCCTCTTAAAATTACGGCTGGGCTGTTTGACGTAGTCAACTAGTCTGTTAGCAGGAGAGATTATTCCACTCAGCCTTTCGTGGTCTGCTAGATCTTGCGGCAACACTGAGCACTCAGTGAACTGTCGATTAGACTTAGTTCACATCTCGTAGATTATACTATCTAACGAACGCTGTTACTCATTAAAATTGATAAATTATAGGCTGTGCAATGCATTATAGATGTGCAAATAATTTTCTAGAGTACAATTATGTTTTGGACACTTTTATCCTACGTGCCGTTCTCCGAGGCGTCTTCACGTTGCTCTAAATTGGTCCACAAGTGTAGCAGGCAAACTGTTGGAACCAGTCCAACAGAATAATACCCAGTCTGTACTCACTATCGAAAACCGATCGACAATGAAAACAAAGATTCAGCGCGTTGACCCTCGTGTATTAGTATCGACCCTGGAAAATAGAGTGTACAGAGAAACACGTCAAGCTAGCGAGGCACGGAGCGAGTTGTGTTTTTAGCCCCGGGACGGATATTACAAAAGGATGGCTTGACTAAAACAAAAGTAGGTAAAAAAAAGTCATCAAAAATTTACATTCCTTCAAGCTAAGAAATCGGTTGTTTTGGAGATCTCACTGGTACAAATCTCATTTGTTTTGTTGACGAATGATGGGAAAACTGTTCTGTCCGTGCCGGACGAAGTCGATAAGTTATGGTTGGGATACCGATCAGAGAAGAATGATTTGCTGTACACAAAAACCTTGAATACACTGACACAAAAAAAACATGTTAATCACGATTCTCAAACTGCTTGACTTCATTCATACTAAACTTGGCAGGGTTATTTTACACGTATGTACGCTTATTATTTACATGTATTTTCAGCAGCTGTTTCTTGAAGGAATTCTCCTTGAGGATACTTGTCTGTGTACCACTCATTTGGTATGCTTTCTTTCCTTCAAATTTCCTATGTTTCGCCAGTGTCAGCAATAGCAGTATTGTGTGAAGGGCCTACCATGATACTAATTCCCCGCTCCGTAGTTCGCATTCCCGGCCTTATCCTAAAATGATTCGAGAGCCAGAACGAGAAGGCAAATGAATCCGCAAAAACTTTTATTTGATATTCCAGCCACCGTACAGACAAACAGACTTCAGCGGTTGCAGGCTAAAGGGCTAGAAAGACGAACGCGAGTGGTTCCTTTGCGCAGTTGCACGCCAACCGCCAAAGAAGACCACTTTTCATGAGAATCCAAACAAGGGTAGGAATAACTGGGTGTTATTCTCAACAGTAACAATTTTAACATTGTCATCTTTGAAGATGTAGCCTATTGCATTAAAGATAACGCAAATTTACTATGCATCCACGAGTGAAGCTACGTTACTCACGCCAACACAAAAAATCTGACGCTGGTTGTTTCTAGTAACGTTATATTCAAATTCTGACATGATTGGATACGGCTTTACCAGTACGACAACTCTCATGTCGTAAAAAGCTTAAGATTTTTGGGCTTTTTTCCTCAAACTCACCCTTACAATTTCTGAACACTGACGTATTTCTCCGAAAGCGTCTTGCGCATCACCAACATATTATAAGCCGTATATTCTAAAAGAGAACCCCTAGACTTCTTGTTGTGTAGAAATTTTTATTGCTCATCAATATAGTTTTCTAAAGGTTAGGTCTTGTTTCACCAATATACTGACGCTATTACAAAAATAACCATAAAACAGAGGATGCGTTTAAGCTGCGCTTTTGAACTTTCCGAAGGATTTCGATCTCGTCAACCATGGGCTATTGGGATAGAAGCGCCGGGGAGTGGGAATATCATATACGATCTGCGGATGGATTCAGACGTTTCTAGTCGGGAGGCCGGGGGACTGATGTCTAACAACGGTTCCCCATTAAGCGGTGTACCAAAAGGATCTAATCTCGCTGTTCTGCTCTCCTTGACATATACAAACCATCTGACTGACGATCATATCAGTCACCGCTATGAATGTGATAAGAAACTGGTTGGACACGTCGAACTCGGCCGCCATCCAAGAGGATATTTGAGATATTTATCGATGGAAGTTAAAGTGGAGCATGTTGCTGAACGTCTCAAAGAGCCACATCCAGTCTAGTGCTATCCAGCCGACACTTAGATTCCCTATGGACATAAAGACAGACAACTGACTGACAGCAATAAACAGCCACCGAGTGATCTGAGCTTTGAAATCTGTAGGTTGTTTACTCCCTCTTTCCAGTGTGCTGCGGCTGAGTCCAAAGCACCACGAGTGCTTCGTCGACTGAAATGCGAAATGGTTAACTCACATCCAGCTGTATACGTTCCAATATGTTTGCCATAATTCAACCTCAGTTATAACACTTTACCAAGCTGGGTCACCATATTTCGAGAAGGGCATTTCCGTCCTTGGGAAGGTATAAAAACTCGCTATATGCACAGTATGGGCTATGAAAAATGTGAGCTACCGAGACAGTCTGAGATTGTCTAACTTGTTCTCGTTTGACTGAAAGAGGGTGGGAATCTATTTTAGTTCATATTGGTGACACAAATCATATGGCTTGTTTGATTGAAAGGTAATAGCACCAAAGTTTGGAAGACCATAGATTAAGAACGGAGAAATCTAGATCGAAATTGGTTGTTTGTTTTGACCTTTTCACGACCCAGTCCAAGGAAAACACCACCCACCAAAAAATAGAAGGCTTGGAAAGTAAATGTATGCAAGGGTGAATCAAACAGATGCAGCGGTAACCTGCTTCCCATTTCGTATCAGCTTGGTGTACAACTTTGGTTTTTTTCATTTCGAGGTAACTCAGATTTGTGTTCGAAATTACCATGTTGCGAGAAAACGCAATCTCGTCAAATTCCAGTTCACATCAGTCAAGCATCAGGACGTCAACAGACGTGATCCCTCATCAGGTCACGAGCGACGGAATGCGTTGGGGAATATTCAACAGAGTACAAGCCTTCGTCTAACATTAATTGTACTGCTTAAAAGCCGTCAATTAAGTTTTTATTGTAGTAAAGGTCAGTAAGTCTGAGGTAATGAGAACATTTTTGTGTTTTGTTAAAGAACAACCCATTCGATCTTAACCACATCAGAAAGCATCCGTAGCTTTATCTCACCGCCAATAAGAAGGCTGAAAGTTTTATCAATAAATTGAGTCCAACAAAGTATCCACCTGTTAGGTGGTAACTACTATCTGCCCATTTACTGCTCATTTTCATCCACTCAGTTCTGCTAGCTGCATTCAAAAGACAAAATTGAGAACAATTACCGGGATATGTTTTGGATGTTGCAAACAATCACTCAGCTATTGAATGTGTTATAGTCACAGCAAAATGTTACTGGTGCTCTTCAACTGAATGAATCAGGCAGCATAATTCGATTACTTCATTTTCAGATAAAATAGTTAAAAATAAGTGAGTAGACAACAGTGTAAGAAAGTATCACACGGTTTAATGAAAGATTGTCACTAAAGGCTTCATGGTGACAAATGGTATGCAGAAAAACTATCCATCCTCAACCATACCATTCAAATACCCCAACAACTGCGTATTAGACGTGCAAATTGTTCATCATTAACGTCCGGCGATCGGTCCAAATTGGTTTGCATTAGCGCAGCTAACACTGTGGAATCACTTTTTTCCGTGACGGTGTCCACAGGGCAACCGGCCAGAGTAATCGACGTAGCCTGATAGAATGCTTCAAATTCAGCGAAGTCTACCTTCTCGGGTGAAGCAACAAGTTGACGGAAAACTTGCTCTAGATCGTTTGATGAAAAGAAGACTTTTGAGCCTGCAAACAGTAATGCAATAGGTGAAAAATCTTAGGTGACTCGTTTCGAATGAAAATTATTATTAATTATCATATCCTGAATCAGCATACATAAAGGCGTTTTCCGTTTGACACGAAAAAACGTTTTAAATCATGAGCAGGACATTTATTTCAACCTGGATTTTTCCGAATAATTGCACAGCAGTTCAGCCAACAGAAAAATGGATGGGTGAGATGACACGGTTTCCTTAAAAGTTATTGGGAGCTTATTTCACTGACTACAAACGATGTTGATTAGGCAAGAAAATATTTTTGAAACGTATCAAAAAATTAAAATTGTTGCCTGACTACTCATGAGTAGTAGGGGATTTGGTGCTGCAGGCTGCACTTTTGACGCTTGCCGCTTTCACATGCATAAGCCTGTTTACATCCAGGCCTTGTTCTGGACATAGCATATTAGAAGTGCGTATCTTCTCCTAAATTAAAAGTCGAACTCCGACTCTTCTGTCTGTGAATCAAGTGATTAAACCTTCAATTCACTGGTCACGCCTTAGACGGAATTGAAGTATCGAATTAAAGTGATTAGCAGTAAACGGGAAGCGTGATCATCTTCAGAGGAGACACAGTTGACGATCTATTGAATCATACTGATAACCAAATGATCAGTACTGTTCAGCTGTGCTTTAGGTATGGGTGGAACCAATTCTTAAAAATCTTGGCCTCAGCTGGATTCAACGCTGCAGCAGGGACGGCATAACTCTGGTCTGTCTGTGCTGTACCAGGTAGGCCAGTAATTCCCATCCGTTGATTGAGATTCTTCACACCTGGGTTCGGTTATCACACTTTGTCACGCAAAACCCAATGAATGAATGAATGAGGAGATAGGCTAAAGCAGCGGAACCCATTCATAGATTCTGTATTAGACAGTGGGATGACTTGGAAACCACATTCAAGCTCGAGGTTTCTGATTTCACATTGTGGCCTCGTACATGAGCCAGTGAAGCATACAACGTTTAAGTGCACTAATTCTTATCGACTGGTTCATTGCAACTGAAACAGATTTTGCACAATTAGGTTTTAATCAATTTTTCCATATAGACACACTATGTATATCAGAATATCCGATTATGTAGAGACACTCAAGCAACTTTTCCGATTAGTACTGAGCAATGGCTGACAAACTGTTAGTAACCTCGGCAAAATAAATGGGTATGTGATGAGAATTACAACCCAGATCCCCGTGCCTCCACTGAAACCGATCAAGCAACTTGAAGACTTCGCGCTGGTGAACGTTCAACTGAAATAACTGGAAGGCAAAGGCTTTTCTTACAAAAACGCCGCAGACTACGATTCTGTGACGTGCATCTGACAGCATCTTCAACTAAAGTCATTACAACTTATTCGGTTCCAACCTGAAGAGGCAATTCTCTCTTCCAGTATTTTTTTTATCAGGGCTAACCAATTAGTTATCAGTCGTGTTGCTCTACCCAACCGACATCGATTTTCACATGTACGGCTCTTGAAGAGAATCTACAGAATGAAAAACAGAAGTGTGTCTGTGTCCTAGAAAATAATGGGGAAAGATGGTTTCAGCCATAAGCACGTTAAGAACAGTCTACGTGAACATCTTGTCTCTCGAACGGTGAGTTCGGCCATATATCAGCAGGCAGGTTCCGACCTCGCGATGGATTAGCGCAAAGCACGAGGTGAATAAATGATTCCTCGACAAAAAGAAATGAAGTTACTCCCCGAAGTGTTAGTCACTGTGGATGGAGGCGTTAGCAGAAACGGCGGCTAGTCCAGCGCAATGAACGTTGCTGCTGCTTCGTTAAGTTATCCGTGATTAAAATCAAACTGACGACGAAGGCCAGTGAAAGCCGTTATGAACCTACTTTGCTGAGGACGCCCACATTTTCCACGTAAAGCTTGGTTGTTGCGTTTGGAGAGTGAAGATACCCTGAAGTTAAACGTCTGAGGTTAGATCTAAACGCTTTTTGGTGATTACCTCACACCACATCATTTCTTTTGCTTTTTATTTAAATATTGTTTCTCTTATCCATTGTAGTATGGCAGTTAGGGATCGGTGTCGTCTTGCTGCTTATGATGCGTAGATGAAAACTGTCAGATTATTATCTGACGTATTTTTGTCCTATACGTCAGCTTTTGTAAACACAGAGTAAGACTACGGTAGGTGTGGCAAACAACACCCGTCCTTTACAATCCACAAGTGACCAAGACCGTGTCGGGCATTATATACTGAGACCACCAACAGTTGGGTGAAACCACATGGTGGTCAAGCGACAACGTGGTCACGAAATATGAAAACCCTGACTGCTCCACTGAGTAAAGTGGGTAGGTGTCGCCTGCCTGGATGGGGTCCTCGTGATCACTCAAACCGCTGGTTGGAGACGCTATCCGAGATGGCGGCGTGTCGCAGTCAATGGCGTACCTGCATCCATACCATTTCTAGTTCTTAGACTTCTATTAATTTTCAACCTTCTTAGTAACGTTTTCTTCTAGGATATTCCACGTCACTGTTGAGGTGAGCGGCAGCCCGAGCCACAGTACCTTTTGGTCAGGCTCATGGCTGATATGATGATGATGATGATGATGATGATGATGTGATGATGATGATGATGATGATGATGATGATGATGATGATGATGATGATGATGATGATGATGATGATGATGATGATGATGATGATGATGATGATGATGATGATGATGATGATGATGATGATGATGATGATGATGATGGTCTTCCACAGTGGGTCTGACGTTTTTCTCACCAGCACATTAGTCAAAACCTGGAAAGTTTCCCAACTAGACATGTTACTTTGCTTCACTGTATACAAGCACAAGCTGTTGCCCATCTCCAATGGCCTAACTACCCTTTTCAATGAACAAGGCACACTTTATACCAACGAAGAACTAACGGCAAGTCTTCCATTCATTAAAAGGTGATCCTCCGAATAACCCAGATCATAAAGTTTGTCTCGGTGAAGAGAGTAATTGCGAGTGAACAATTTAACATCAAATTCCCTCCGATATTTCTGTGAAAACCACAAGTATTATTGAGAAACAGATCGGCGACTCGTTTACACATCGCTAGTGACCAGAAATCGGTACAGATATAGCCTGTACCCAAACTGCTAACAGTTTATCCTTCTTCACAAAAGACTACCCTGATTTATTTACACTGCTTACGTAAAAATAGGATTGGTGACATTTTAACAAGAGCGAATATTGTACACGGACACGATAACTTTGTTACCCACACTCATCAGGAAGTAATGGGGTGACACAGCGTACTCCAGAGGTATGTGAGGACTGCATACAAGTACCTTGAATCGCCTCGAGAAAGATGCATGAGAAGCTTTATGTTAAATCAACGCAGTAAACTAAAAACTGAGACCCAAATCCATGGAATGTGCTTTTTGTTCAACATTTCGCAGTACAG
>LOND01010865.1:0-13825 GCA_014220965.1 Paragonimus kellicotti
CACGTTTTTGGGAGGGTAAATCTTTGTCACCGCCTACATATAAAAACAAACATTCAGTAGTGTAGTACCCGTTCGGGAATAACAACCTACTTGCACGCGATGCCATTTCGAATCAACAATTGCCTCTGTTTGTGCAGACTGAACTTTGTGAGATCCGGTTGGTTCTGTGTAGACCAACTGTAATCTTCCGTTCACGATTTCCAAACCAAACAAATCAGTGAAGCCTTGAGAAAGCAGCAAAAAAGCGCCGTAATTCTGCAAAAAAAATGAAACCCAAAGAGGATTAGTTCATTCATCAACACTGATTGTAAACGGTGAACCGACTTGATGTAATCTAGAGAATCGGCGTTTTTGAACAAACAGATATTTAATTCAGCCTTTTAGGAATATAAAGGATTTTAGAGTGAAACTACTGATATTCCATTCCATTTATTTTGGAAGAGGTCCAAATGTGAAAATTGAGGGCAAATTCTGGATGCAAACCAGCGACAGAAACAGTGTACACAGATGCGGTGAATGTTCTACCGTCTGGGATACTGAGCTACATTGCGTACCTTAATATCCGTTTGAGAAAACGGTAATAATAATTTACATAAACAATGCAGTGTACTCTTGGTAAGTCGAGATGTCAATCGACCACATCCGGTTTTATAAACGGTAGTAGTTTCCAGCCCATTCTGTGCCAGGTTTATTAAGACACATCGTTAAAATTAGTTTTGTTCGACTGACACTACTGTTTGTAGGTAGAGGAGTACAGTGTGCGTGAGCTGGAAGGACTTCAATGTCTGTTTGTGTTGACAGATATTAACTTAATTTTTCCACTATCTTCTTAATCATCGAGGCTATTTGACGTTACGTTTGGCAAACTCAGGTGGATGTGTTGATTCCCAAAATTAATGTCGTAAGTTCACGCTGTCTTTTCGTCTGCTTGATGTTCAGTGGCGATGTTAGCTATCGAGCGTCTACAAATATTGAGGCGTCCCCTGATCCCTAGGTTTCAGAAATAGAACATGGTTTATGCTATTTGGTAGAAGTTTTCTATTGTTATACTCGCAAAAGTAACAGCAGTTCACCACATATCAGTTGCACGTGGTACTTGGCAGAAAGCAACTTACTCATGTTTGCGTGTCAAACCGTAATTATGTGCTATGTATGTAGTCATCTTAATCATAAAAACCCTTATTGCGATAAAACATTAGTGCACAGGTACACTACCGGTTCAACGACGAGGTAGTTATAAAGAGGTAGAACTTGTTATACGTGTTTCATCCGTGATTAATCACCTATTCATTCCTTTTGTTATGGAGTGGAACATGACCAAATGGTACTATGATTTTAGATGCAACTCAGTCCAACAGTGAATCAAAAGAGGAACATCACCAAAAGGGATAGAAATCAGTAGAAAAAACCTAAACCAGAACACTGGAAGTGCCATAAATATAGGCACGCCACACCGGATAGAATTTATAAACAGCGATTTAAACAATAACGTGGACTCCAACATGGCAAGTAGCAGTATCTTACTTTACTCGGTCGATTGCCAAGAGCCTTTAATTTAAAGAACACATCTTTTAGCTTCCGTTCAATAAAAAATAGATGTCGCGTGAACTTCGTTTCACAGCGCTGATAAATGTACTCTCGGGCGTTAGAATACTAGCTTAATCTTAACAATCCCAAACATAACGGCTGACGTGGAAGGTTTCTCAAGAAGCACTTCTCAGGTTTACGTTACCAGTGGAGGTACCGCCGAAACGCATCTACAATAAAAGCGGTCTCACAGGAGATAAGGCCAAACGCAGTTGATACTCGGTCATGGCTGTGGCCACTCGCATTACAGCTCGACTCCCAACTTCTCCGGTTAAAGAGGTACTGTCACTTCAATCCGAATAAAATTGCATATGCCTGTACAAAATCGAATTCTTGATAGTTTACACTACCAAACGAAATGTATAGTTACATCGTCAATTACAGTCGCCTATAGAAAATTGCCTTTGATACTGGATTGATAAAACCATAAAATGGTTTGTGTTGCCATTACGAATTTGGTAGTCAACTTCATTGACCGCAAAAACTGAGAAATACATTGATTGTACGTCATTTACGCCCTTCAGATCAATTATACAGCTGGGAGTAGTCGGTTTGAGAAGCCTCTGTTACGTTATTTGAATGAAGTGAGGTATTTAGCGACGCTATGGTTTAAATACCACTTCCAGTTAACAGTAACTTTTACAGTCACACGTACTTTTAATCCACTTTATTTTGAAACAAAGCGGTGTATGGTCGATTACTGAATTGTCGGTGTTGTGCTGGTAACTGTCGACCACAATTTTGTTTGCACTGTTGAACTTTTATTTTTTTCGGTGAGCTTTTGTGTAAGTGACTCTCTGCAGGTTGGCCTATCAGTAAGCAGTCTGAAGTTGCTATACACGCAGCCAATTACAATACGTCCTTGTAAAGGTGCTGCGAGATGTAACTGAACAAATCACGCAAACGTATCTTGGTGACTCATTGTGTTAAGTTAATATGAGGAATAGTGTTTCGGAAGCAAACTTCTGAAGCAACCTCCGGTTTCCCAACCTATTTGGAGGAACAGTCTTTGAGAACCCAGTCCAACTACGAAAGTGGAAACAGATATTTTACATACACAGTAGCTACTTAGAGTTCAGTACCTGTGTGTAATGAAATATCACAAAACGAAAACGTAACTAATGTGACAGGGGACTAGGTTACCTAAGAGATGAACCGTAAACTGATAGTCTGCTCGGGCAGCCTAGTTTAGGAACGCGCATTGAAGTAGCGTCAGAATCGAGTTTCCGTTTTTCGCTGCCCTTTGGTTGACTATGTTACAGTTCATAACAGAAATTAAGTTGTGGAACTTATATGTGGCATGCAGTAAGCTCTGTTTCGCCTCAGAAAATTTACAGGCTCCACGGTGTAACTCTTAATCTTGTGCAATAACAGGTATTGTCAACAACTGAGTAGTTATTCTGGTGCACTCCAAAATAATTTATAAACAGCAATAAGAAATTTCAACCACCTTCAAAGATTTTTTAATCAACGTATCTAATTACTCATCATTAACAGAAATCCGCTGGCGCTAAGGAAGGATTGCATTTGAGTTGGTCTGCGTATGACAAATAACAAACTGGGAGATTAATCCAATCTGTCATGTGGTCCAGATGAATTAGCATATCGGCTGTGAACCGGAAAATGAGATTGTCACATTCGGCCTGTTAGAATTTGTTTACAAACCTACATTTACGCCTTCAGTCTGTTGTGCACATTTTCCGTCCGTAGTTGAGACAAAATCCGTTAGGAACAAGACAGGTCTTTCACTATGCTCGAAAAATTTGCGGATTTAATCCTAATAGATAACCCTCGTGTACCAAGTGAACCTAGTATAACGAATATCCTTTTCTGACCCCAGTCAAGGTCTCAAGCGGAGGTTGAAGCAGTGTAATCGTCATCATGGAAAGCTTATCAGATTGAACCATAAACAGCAAACAAGTCCGATGCAACCGTAAAACTTCAACCAGATCCGTAATAAACCAACGTCAACATGTTCCTTTGGCTAAAACAGCTACAAGACTGCTAACATGATGTGCATTTAGCGGTACGGTGCAAACGAATTTCGCCGCAACTTCCATTCCAGACTACAACTTGATTTCTGTTTAATATCTGAGGTCAGTATTAACGCAAGCAGATGTTTCTTCTGCTTATGGTCTTTGAAACCCTCGGCGATTGCCACATTTTTTCAGTTGCAACTCAAGCTCTGGTTTTCCCGAGCCGTACTCCGTGAGCAACTTCCTAAAATATATTTCTATTGACTAGTTTATCCTTCAACACCACTTCGTTTGCCGAAGCTAATTGGAAAAATGTAAGGCTAAACTTATTTTTCACTCCAATCATGCGGATGGACACAGTCCATCTGGGATTGCCAGTTCATACTGGTTACGGCCACAGGGACTCAAAATTGAGTTCATAATGATTTTTTTATGCTCACCCTCAAACCAACACTGTTCGGCCGGTTTCAGCCGTATCAAGTGAAAACTAGCAATCCCAGGTGGACTGTGTCTATCTGCACGAGCAGAGTGAAAAACAAGTTGTAACTCAATTACATTCAAATTCTGCCGTCAAAAGCGATACTAACGAAACTGATGGCGATGCAGATAATAGTATCTGCTTTTATGGCGAAGCGTTGCTGTTTCCATTCCCTATTTCGACTGTCTCTACCTAATCGCTCCAAACCAAGGCAAAACTAGTCGTGGAGTTTTGAATTGGAGATGAACATCAAGAGTCAGTACTGACCAAACACTGTTCACTGGTGACAGATTTTCAACCAGTCTTTCATCTTGTTCATACATTGCAGCATGTTAACGCTGACTTTTCAACACTCATTCAACTAAGTCGGTTTATCTGTTCGTTTTAAAAGGAAGCATTGGGAGGTAATGTTCGTTATTTGATTACTTGCGGCTGCTCGCGTTACTAGAAAAAGTCCACCGATCACAAAACTATGCGACATTTTCTCACTGCACTTACCTTATTAGCCTTGATCCAAAATTCCAAGGTGAAGTCTACCCAATTGTTTGGAATTTCGACACCAACGTAGGAATCCTGGAGTGCAAATGAAAGTGGAAATTCGAGCAATGGTTGATGGAGCCCCTCCGTCGCCGTGATCTCCAGTCGATCTTTCCAATGCGAATACTCGTCCTGGTTGAGCAAGTGTTTTGCCACGTGTAAAAAATCTACACCATTAAATAGGAACTTCATTACGTGACCAATGAAGACAGAATATCTCATTGACATAGCGGTGAACTGGTTGAAGGCTTTTCGTGGAAATTGATCGATGGGATTTCGATCAGAAAGCGTTCCACTTCGACCCAGAATAATACGTTGATGGGATAGGAATCGACCATCCTTTGGAATATCTGAAAGAATTTAGTGAAAATAATTGAATTTCTTTTAGATGTTTCATTGGATTGCCGAAATGACTGGGATATCCATCAATTCCCAAAGTCAAATATTTTCATTTGGTCTTCAATTGATATTTTACGAATGTATGAAAATCCTGGTTATTCACGTGCTGCTCAGTTCGATTGACTATGTATGTAAACCAACGCATGGGAGGTCGCTACTTGTAGGTTTTCCCAAGAAGTTCTCTAAAGTCGTTAACCCAGGTCCACAGGTAAACCCGCTGACACTTGTTCAGCCAACATGGCTGCTATGCCTATATGGCCCAGCTAAATCAATCACACTTAGCATTCAACAGATTTATTGTAACCAATTTGTGCGTACAGGCAAGCGCTTTACGAACAGTATGGCATTTTCGATGTTTATTTTCGATGTCAAGTAGCTTTGTACGAAAACAGACATAAATACTCATGTACCGCTCATCCCGCTTGCAGAGCACATCAGCCAACTCAGACACGTAGTGGACATGATATGGCGACTCGTTAGAGGTGGTTCTGCTAGCTATGACGTTTGCTATTCACGCTGTCGTGTCGACATGAACAACCTCAGTTGATTTACTTTAGAGAATGGATAACATGTGGGTTACGACAAGCTGGGTGATTTGAAGAGACCACTGATCTGTGACCGGCGGTGAAATGTGAGGAATACTGAGTGTACGCATCATGGTTGGAAACATTCTATCCGGTGTGTAGATAATTTGTTTTGGTTATAGCGTGCTTCGTGCAACTGACAATAACCAACAAACTCAACCATATACTGCATTACGAGTGTGAAATGTCTGGTTACCCATTATACAGGCTGACTATTTGAACATATTTGCTGTCAAATTAACGGAATAAGCCACTCATTTTGAGCTCAAGGGTGCAGCTTTAAATCCTACTCAACATGTCCACTATCTTTTCACTAATGCAATGACAGGTTTTACCTGACTGGGCTGAACATTCTGCGGGACGTTTTATCGGTTTACCGCATTCTGTTCCTCCAAACCATAAGTTAACTCACTAAATCCAAGTGAAAAATAAGCGAGTTTATTAATCGGCCGAAGAACAAGCCGCACGTACAGAAACTGAAGAGAACACCTTAGTAAATTCCCACATTTTAAACTGTTGGTCTTGGTAACCAGGTAGTGTCTTTTAAACGGATAATCTATTCAAGTGAGCTCAGCTTAACGATCGGTTAGTCCGCACAAATACATACACAATGATTCCCGTGACATTGACGTTCGAGGAGGGAAGTTTCCTCATTAGATCATCTATCGGGTTAGATACGTGAAGCTAGAATTACGACGATTAAAATGGGTCCACATTACCGTCAAAGCTCCTGTTCGGTCTATCTCGGTTGAGAGAAAATCCGCGGCTGATGCACGATCAACTTCAGACGTAAATGTGACTTTTACCTCGGTAGATAGGATCTAAATATATTACACTTGTTTGATGTGACTACTGGGGTTGCTTGTACGCGAATACAGCATTGCTAGAGTCTCTGTTTACCTAAACGTGTGGTGTGACTTCGGGATGATTCATTGGGTCTAGATTCAGCCAGTAACAGAAGGTGGCCATGTCTGGTAGTTAGCAAAGTCTGTTATTCGTTTGACCTTACATGAGGCATGTATACAGAAAGTGGCTTATCCGTTACGATCAAGAGTACACCTGGGAGGGGTTTTTGGACACTTTCAACACCTTCTGGTTCCCGAATGTCAAACCGTAAAATTGCATGTGAAACATGTGATTCGCATGAAGCGGCGATGAGTTCAACTTTATACCATAACATATTCTCAGCTATTTCATGATGGCTTTGTTTTATAGCGTGCAATTTAGATAATGTTTCCACCGGGTTAGTGAGCCTAAGCGTATATAATGCACTTGCTTAAGTGCTGGTTTGGATATATCTCCCCAATGTTCAACAAAGCTTGCTTTGAGTTCGTCGATACCACTTTGCCTCGGGCTGCTTAATTCCACTAGTAGATATCTCGTTTGGCATAATGCTTAGTGGAGTTAAGTCGGAGGGCCTCTGCAGATACGGTCATGATCATTTCAACCTGATTCCCGGATAAAGCAGTATTATATCCACCTCTCAGTTGAGACGAAGTAGGCCCACTGAATTGTTGGACCATCTTGTTGGACGGACGTCTACACCACCATTTCGAGAAAAAGCTTAAATAAAATTATGGTCGATGAACATGTTATCATCTATGTTAAGTGAACGCTCTCACTTTCACTAAAAAATACATGAGTTCAAGGGTATTAACTGCTTGCAAAGTGCATTACCCACTGACTTTCCATCGCCCTCATGAGGAGAAAACATTTTTATCCTTCGATAATGAAAGATTATTATTTGCTGACAAGGTCAAAGCAGTCGCTTAGAACAAAAGGATATCGTGTCCACTTCTCTACGTTGATAAAATCACTGGAAAGCTGTACTCAGTTTGATCAGAAAACTTACCTGTATCGCAACTAATCTATGATAGCATATTAGCTCACAATCTTGCCCATTCAAACCACTTCTGTCTAAATGTGACATTAAAAACACTGACTGTCACATCTGACCTCACTTATTAGGAGTCTCTATGGTAAAGATGTTCAGCAGGCTGACACTCTAGTATCACATCAGCAAACTGTGAAATACAGCGTCAACTTTGCGCCGACGACTACGGTGAACATCAAACGGTCACAGCAGCAAGGCTGCAATGACTAGAGTTTAGTAGGAAAGTAGGCGTAGGTGACTGAGTTATTAATAACTAACTGAACGATCTGTTCTGTGAAAGGTTACTGCATGTTAACTGCAATGCAACTGTACAGTTTTGATTACAGTTCAAATTAATTACCATCTTCTCTTTAGATGCAGTGCATGGCGGCAATAAGGGCCCCTCATATCAGCAAAGTAACAGCTGGACTAGCAACTATAATGGACAGGTGGATGATAAAGTCGATGTTTGAGTCCGAACTTGTATACCGGAGTAAAACCTTTCTCGTAAATAACATGGACTCTGTTTTGTCCCAAAGAATGGCCCAAATTTTCTTTTTTGTCTCTCGGTTGCTTGTTCAGCAGTCATTTCGGACCAGAACCAGGATGGTTGGATCGTATCAAATCAAACTGAGTAAATGAACCATTGTCAACTGTTTTTACTGGAAGCTGCGTTAGGTAATAAAAACACAGCACGGTTGTTCGGACGTAGCTCGAATGGGAAGCGTTACAATGCAGAACGAACTCAACAACGGATGGTGCAAACAAGTCATGTGAAAGTTGCTGAACATCGATAATGTTTTGGAGCACTGAAAACTGATTGTTGACTTATTCGATCTTAAGTTATTGTTACGTACGTGTTACTGCACGATATTGAACGCCAAACTCATCTACAGCACGCTAACCCGCACAGCTATGGTTACACGACGTAACGCATTATAACTGAGGGTATTTTGAGGGTGAGATTTCTCTTAAGTTATCAGCATTTTTCGTCCCGAAAAAACGAAAGTTAGTTGGAAGAAGAAGAACGTGAAAGGTTATGTTACACTTGTGATAATGAGTTTATTTTTTCATGTTGGAAAGTTAGTGTATTATTCCAACCACGATTTCTAACGGTTGAAATATAAGAAATATAAATGTTTTCACCTGCTATGGTTGAGTAAGAAAATATTATCGTTACATGTGTGCAACTGAGTATTTGATCGAAGTGGACTGATGCTAATGAAACTAATATATGAATCCCAATCAAATGCGTTTATCCTGGCCTACAATTGAGCCATGGCAAGAGGGATGGACTGATTCTGATGATTTCATCTTTTCTTCCATTCCCAAGTGAACATAAGGAGGGTAGTAGAGTGTGTTGTATGCTGCAAAAGAAAAGGTGGTGAACATTAGGTTGAGCAACAATCACAACTATTCCCAGCGATGTTTGATGTTCGATCATACCTTCATGAAGATGCTGTGTTGATAACAGCCTCACATATTTCACATTAAATGCGGCTGAATAACTGTATTTAGAGAATTAGCCAAGTCGGCTTGCAGGTAATTTTCAGCTTGTCCGGTGGCCTCAAGAAAAAGCCAAAGTGACCGTTCTGTCAACTCAAACTGATGACCATTCTGTCGGCATGGTAAGGCTGAGTCATCATACTACACTACTTGTGAATAGTCAGACAAATGCATTTGGAACCAGTCACACCACCAAGAAAAATGCTAGAGCATCGTCATGTGAAATTCGTGTAACTAGCTTTGAAACGGATGCAAATTTGGAAGTTAACAGACAACGTGTAACGTTAGCTCCGGTTGTTCACTGCGTGAGTAATAACTCATACGACGTCTTTCAAGTTACTGTTATTAAACCACGTAAACCCCACGTTGATGTCGCTTTAGCGAGCCCGCAGGACATAAGGTGGTCGTAGACCGTTTAGCTTAGCCAACGTATTTGTTCAAATGTTCCGTGTTTAGATCCTATTACATTTCAAAAATCTGCAATCTTCTGATTCACATTTTATGCATGGCACTGAGTTCCCAAAATATCATGACGCCATTTTAAAACCTAACGTCTACTGCCGAGCAATTAGTATGATAATACATAATTCGTTCTCTTGTTCCCAATATGCTAATGTTAAACTCAATTGTTAGAAAATGCTGTCAACCGGGCTGAACTGTCTAATCAGTCTTGGGCAGGAAACCGAGAGAAACCGAGAGAAATTCGAAAACTGAAAAGACAATCTTGATAATACTGAATAGTCTATTCTGTCAGACCCCCTAACCAGTCCGTTCGGACCTTCCGAGTACCACCGCCCACCACCAACTCTATGACTTATCAGACATTCTACGTTCAGTTCCCAATAATGGTTGCATAATTAGTCAGAGATAATCCATTTGCAAGCGCAGTGTGTCTGATATTGCAAATAACACAACGCGTCAGCCGCGACAATGTGGTATGAATGCTTGTTCTTAGTGATTCGCCATCGAGACAGTTAATTCACAGTCGTATTTCTGCGTTCTTGACGATAAAAATATTGGAGTGACGAACATAATATGAGTTCACGGCAACAGAATGCCGCTGAATGAAATATAGTTAGCTAACATATGGATAAGTTAACTACGACATAATGTATCACTATGAACTCATAAGGACGATGGGCGTAATCTGAGCTGTCAACGGATGCCATACGCCGTCAATGTTCGTATGTATTATTTTTGCATGATGTTGATCTTCTTACAAACAGATAAATGGCGACTGTTGAACCAATCGCCGAAATACGATATGTACCTGTTCAATGTGAACTTCAAAGATTAGTAAACCTGATGGAACGACTCGGAAACTTCGCCAGGTGACTGGTCAACCATCAGATATAAAAAGATGCAGATATGTAGGTTATTTCAGTCCACAGCTCGCCGATACGGTTAACTGGCCGAAGTACTACACGATTTTTGTAGATCGTCCCACAAGATTAATTGGTATACACAACAATAGGTCTCACAGTAGGGCAGTTTAACTTTCAGCTGTCAGGAAATGACTGTCCTTCAGACATCCGGATTTATGCACTGAAGTTGGTGAGAAGATTGTCTGCTACAAGTCTCGAAATTTACTGAGAAGATCTATTAATCGAAACCATCATACGTGAAGAAGGCACATTACTCGCTAATCATGAACAGCAATCTAATCTAACGGACTTATTTCTTTTTAGAAATACAAAAGCTTCGTTTATGTTGCCGATGACGCTTGGCACACAGTTCGAATTCAACGACGTGAAAGATTTCTCAATTTCACTGTGGATCAGTCTTCACAACTTTACGGTACGCCCCGAAAAACACAATTTTGTAAAATCAGTGGTGGAAAACTCACTTAATCTTAGTTTTGCCTTTCCGGGAGAGATATTAAAAATTATTAATCTGACTTTTATGTTGGTTAATGTTTCGTCTCGAAATTGTTCCTATTAGTGACCATAATGTAAACGAATCCGGGAAATCGCAGTTGGTAGACTTTTTAAAGTGACCCGCCATCGTTTCGGTCTCCTTCTCGAACGACAGTTAAGAGGCTAATTTTGAAGTTCGTAACAAACTTAAGGCAGAAGTTTGATTGACTGAATTCAGAAATGCCACCTGTATTAATAGTCAATGTGGAAATTTGTGCTAAAATTTGAACCCACGTTTGCACTAACCTAAGGGAGTTTTCTTTTCAAAGTGCGTATTCAAAAACGCATTAATAGGAAAGTCGATTAGTCAAGGAATTATGTTATAACAATGTGTGTTTGGGATATGGATAGAGACGGTATGGTTTGAAGTTCGTATACATACTGATAAACTATGATATACTGTGCACACTGAATATAATGCAGGCTATACTGGTAGAGTGTAGAATGAAAATCGCGGACCTGTGAAAAGTGGTCACAAGCGTCTAAACACACAAGTTACAGGGTACAATGAATCACAGTCAAATGTTTTTAAATTTTTATCGGTAAACTTCATTTAGTTTTAGTTCAACTATATATATTTATAAATATATCGGTTAAAATGAAACCTTCATGAATCAACGCAACATGCGTTGGCAAACTGGGGCTTCCAACTATCGATCATTGGGTATTCCACAAGATATTCGGTGATTTATCGTGATTCTTGAATTTGCATTCATTCAGATGCTTCTGCTGGATAATGTAACCTAAATTTCAAAACTGACCCTCGTTCCTGGACAAATATATTCTTGTGACATATTTACGTGTTGACCGCGAATCATCTCCTCTACATCTGTGGTTCTAAGCCTGAAGCTGGATCTGTTAACTGATAATTTGGCGGGTTGATTAATTTAGGAGAAGTCTAATCTTGAAAAACTTTGGCTTCGGTTGGATTCCACCGAAGGACAGAAACAGCACGCACAATCACAGTAGGTTCTCTGACAGCCGAGCTACGAGTCCACACTCGGCGAACAGAAAACTAACTTTCAGACGCTGTTACCCACCAGCCCCACTGTTTTGCTTGGAACGCATCAAATTGTTCGGAGGATCGATTGCTTAAACAGCATTTCTCAGGCAGTTTACGATGGAATCCAACAACGTTACTCTTAAGCATCAAGAGCATCGTTGGTGGATTACAGCGTAAGCTGCCTGCGAAATCCTACCGGGACAGTCGACCTTCGGAATAATTCGGTGGGATATATATAAAACAGTGTGATGGGTGAATAACAGCCTAAAGGTGCAGGTTACTAACACCCGGTGTGAATTCGTAGTTTGATTGGCAGATGACCCGCTGCGCTGGTTCTAATCCAGCCGAATTCCAGATTCTTCAAAATTAAATGTTTTATAAAGTAGCTTGAATTTTCCATTAGGTCAGTGAATTTCTGCCAATCCAAACCAGACGATCGCACACATGTTTATTCGTTGATTATATTTGAATATTGTCCAAGATGCATTTAGCTGCGTTTTTCAGTTTCACTTGAAATGTGTCAACTTATGCTTTCCTTGTAAGTACGTCAGAAACAACTGGACTTAAAGTTATCACTCATACCCAACAAGCCGTAATTATTCTGTTTCAAATGTGGGCAAAGGTTAAGCGTATTTTTTTAAAACTTTCTCTTCAATCAAATACATACGAGGGCGGTTCTGAAGAACTGGGACTCCTGAACACGACAGTGTGGATATACATTTGTATCGGATAATCCGACCGTGCCTACTATCAGCTGAATAGTGGACTAATCCACTCGGGTGACTCAGCCTGGTCATGGAGAGATGCAAACTGGTGAACAGTAGGGAAAGCAAAAATCATATATAGTTCTCATGTTCGAAGAGGCGGCCTTGCACTTCTATGAGACCACAACTACTACAATCATTGTTTGATGGTGCGCAAACGAAATCTCCTATTATTTTTCAGTATATCTGCACTAGGTTCACGCACTTGAAGGTCAGCTCCGGTGCTGGTTGCTCCTGCAGCACAGATCCCTACACATTAACTTATGTGACACTGAGATTTGAGGGAGCAATTTAGAGCGCCTGCCGGAGTTGGAGGTGTGAAGGTAAGATGATAAGTCCCCACCGCTGTCACACCTCCTCTTCAGTGAATGGCGATGAGGATAACTGCAAACACAGTCCACATAAAAAGAGGTCAAGCTCATGAGCACTTACTTATTAAGTACTCACATTATTGGAGTTGGTCGGACTTCGGTCGGTAAGGGTGATGAGGTGGTCGGTTGGTACATGTTTTTATATTAATCCGAGTGTTTTGATGATGCCTTGTCTACTGCATGCGTCAGGCTAACCTGGATGACTTTACAACAATGTTAAAAAACCTAAGGTTTTCGCCCCGGTTATCACAGAAGCCCCAACCAGCGAAGGTCAGCTAGTTGCATTATTTCGTGTATCCCGATAATCATGAACTGGCCAACAAACGGTAAAGTTAAAGTACCTTGGTGGTCTTACAGGAAACAATCTACGAACCATAAGGGAGACAGATCTTTAGTTGTCGAGTTCCCTGTCAAAAATGATAGTGCAAACGGGCGTTGTTAATCCCAAGAAAGTTGCTTTTGTTGAGAGATAAATTAAATATCTGAACTTTTTATAACATTTCAGGAACTGACTAAATAATTACCCTTTTATTTCAGTCCATCTGTCCAAGTTGTAGTCGTGGGTATCTGCAATTTCAGCGAACAACATGATGATACGAGAATACCACTGAAATTAAAATGTTGCACAGTACACACCTTGTTGTAGCTAGGTTAATAGCATGGGCCTTAGCTATACAACTGAGTTGTTGGGTAATTATTCTTACAGCCAATACCTGTGTGAATGTATTGCATCCCTAAACAAAGCAGTGGTGCATGTAGATAGTCCATACAACATAAAAATGTTTTCTCCTCATGAGGGCGATGGAAAGTCAGTGGGTAATGCACTTTGCA
>LOND01010866.1:3636-14807 GCA_014220965.1 Paragonimus kellicotti
CTTCTTGGAAGTAGTTTACTGTTTCAGGGAGTTATTCAAATAAACACTCAACTGATATACAATCTTGTCGTCGAAATCAAGTCCAAATCTCATGTGACTAGTATTGAGACCGCCGTCTATCAGTTGGAACTTGACGTCAGTCGTTAGAAGTCCGTCGAATTCTAATGGACGGGTTAAAGTAACACACCGTATTATCGAATGGAACTCAAATGTCTCAACAATACTCACATTTGAATAACCTGTCAAACGGCGCTTGATGTTTACTCTGGTACTTAGATTATGATTCTATGACACCACGTTTACCCTTACGAAGATGCGCTTCCCCAGGGTAGTTAATTACCTCTAGACTACATGTCAAAATCCTTTCCTTTGAGGCCAAACATTTTTGCTTGCTGTTTTCTGTCACACTGCGAAGTAAGAAATTGCTGGATGTAGATGAACTAATTTACGGTGGACGTATACTATTTCAATTATCCACCATTCGCGCCTGTCAACCTGGCAGATTAAACAACGCTAGGAATGTCGACTTGAAGATCAACTTTATTGGACGTTACATTAATCATTACATTACATTAATCATTATGACATGGTGATTTGTGTACCGCACATGACTTACTAGGGTTCTGCTAATTGGGTCTCAGGATGAATTGACTCAATCCACTGGGTTATTGGATGTTTTTCGAATGTGTTGTTTTTCGTCTTAGAATGCACACCTACGCCGCTGTAGATGCCCCACAGCAAATCATGGCACTTTTGTGTTGGAAATAAATGAATTTCTAACACTCTACGGGTTGTTTAGTTCATAAATGTTTCCATACATTAAACTTAGAATATCGATTGAATTTGAAAAATAAACCATCCCACGTAAATAAATTCAACTGTCGCTGGTGCAAAATACAACCAAAAAATTAAACGTGTTGGTGAATTAAATAAAACTGTGAAAACCTTTATGCGATACAATACGAAATGGTTCCAACATGACTGAACCCGTCTGGTAGTTCGCTTTTAAAAGAAACCACTAACGGATGAAATTTGTCAGCTTAGCCCTGGTTTTCATTAGAAGCAAAACAATCAACCAGATCAGATATTTGATTTGACGCGCGGTTAGCAGATATGTTTGGACAGTTAAATATGATACTTTCTCAACATATCATGCAGAGATTAAACAGGAGTTGATGTGAAAGATAACAGAAATAATACTACAAATAATGCTAAGTTTAATTGTCACCATGTTTCTCTCCCTAACGTGGTACGATATAGATGTCGTACGTCAGGACTTTAAGCCATGATACTGAATCAGTCAATCGGTATCATACATACATACAATATTTCAAATATGCCCATTACGATTGTGAGAATATATATATATATATATATATATATATATATTCAATAATTCACTTTCATGCCAGTACGCTAAAATAAGGTGTTACTAGAGTTCGATGGAAATATCGATCAGGTCGTCGCCAGTTGACTGACCAGTGACCTAGTTTCTCTGTAATAAGTCTGATCGATATCTCGATCTAACTCTATTAACTCCTTATATAATTGTACCGGCCTGAAGATGAATTATCGAAAACATATGTTTGCATATATGTCTTTACAAATACAGTAGCATACCAGTTTGCACATATACAAGTTTATCATTCACCTGTCTGTGTACGTGGTTGGATGGATGTACGAACTACACACGGTTGGCGGCATCCGAAACGGATTAGCCTGTCACAGTGACCGAAGCCAGAGGACGCCTGCGCTTCAAACCATCACCCCAAGTGGCTTGCGCTGCACCACTTGTGGTTCCACTCACACACCACATATCCGGTGTAAACCCGAAGGAATAAGACCAGTGGGTGTGTGAGTGAGGCCTTTGTGTCCAGCCGGCCAATGTTGGTTAGCCAATTGAATGGCTAGCAGGAAAAGAAACCTTATCTCTCAGGAAAATAAACAGAGAGAGAGAGAGAGACTACAATGACAAGATCTAAACTGAGAAGAAAGATATGTAAAATGTAATACAAGAAGCATTTCAGTATACGAATGTATGTTCCTGCATTCCAGAGAGGATAAGAATGAAAAACAAGATTCAGAGTGGACTACGAAAAGAACAGGCAAACCATTCATCATACAATACACCAACAAAGCTGAAGATAAGAATGGGTAGAAGACCGCAGACACCCAAGTTTCTGAAAAGAGAAGCGGATTAGTTGCAAACGACCATGGTCTTGGTCGATGCAATCATAACAAAAATAGAATGGATATACTGATATGACCTACCTGTGTCTAACGTACTCGTCGTCTCTTCGCCGACGGTGCACTATGAGTACGCTGGTGACCTACTAATCCGAGGCGGCCAGCGCATTCACGGCCGCACACATCGCAACGCCATATAGTCATGTCACCACGACCTATGGCACCGATGGTTCCTTTGCGTACCGCGCGCTTCCGTTCTCGGCCGCGTAATAACTGCTCGTTGAACTCGCGGACGCCCGTCCGAATCGTATTCCTCCAGACCGTCCGGTTCAACGCTAAGTCTTCCCAACATCTGAAATCAATTTTACAACGTGAAAGACTTACCTGCACAGCATCCTGGTATCTCCGCTTTTGACCACCAGGATTTCGCTTACCTGATCTCAGTTGTCCATACAGAAGCTGCTTCGGAATACGGTCATCGCCCATCCGACGGACGTGACCCAGCCAACGAAGCTGATTCAGCATCAGCATGGCTTCCATCCCGTTCATGTCCGCTCGCCGCAGTACCTCAGTGTTCGGAACCATGTCCGACCACCGAATACCCAAGATGCGTCTTAGACATTGCAAATGAAAGCGGCTCAGATAGCGCACGTTCCGCTGATACAATGTCCACGTTTCACTGCCGTACAGCAGTATAGACAGCACCATTGAGCGGTAGACAAAGAGCTTAGTGCTCGGCTTCAGGCTGTGGTTCTTCCAAACACGTCTTTCAAGACGTCCGAACGCAACACTAGCCTTTGCCACACGAGCTCTCAACTCGCGGTCCACGGACAGATCGGTGGACAAATTGCTACCCAAGTAGCAAAAATCAGCGCAGCTATCGACAACGGCTCCATTGATGCGAATTTGGGGTGAAGGTGAACAGACAGCACCTTCGCCCGGAGAAGGCTGAAAGAAAGAAAATGTCTTACCTGTGTTGATATCCAATCCAAACTTGGATGCCGCGGTCGCGAAAGCAGTGGTCAGTCGCTGTAGTTCGTCCTCGCTGTGTGCGAATAGCGCGCTGTCATCTGCGAATAGAAGCATGCGCATCGTTGAGGTATGTAACCGGGTTGGGGCGCCGAATCGTCGGATATTCAGCAGGCGCCCATCCGTCCGGTACTCTACTGCCGTCCTCCCAGAGTCCTGAAAAGCAAAAGTCAGAAGCGTTTTTGAACTTTGACAATGATGCATCCGCAGACAGGGAGCTGCCAGGTAACAGGGAGGCTTCTATAATTTCGGAATTACTTGGTGCAGTTGATACAAAAGGAGTACAAAATGAAAAAAAAAGATAATTACGTGCCATCGAACCTGTAAGATACATTACCCGTGTGTGTGCTAAACGCAAATTATTACAGATGTGCATTTGAGAACACATTCGCAAATAAATTTGCATTTTTAATTTTTCCTACAGTTTGAGGTGACGGCCACCCGGAGGGATTTACGTTAATTGTTCCGTTTAGTGAATAAATTTGGATTGTGCCATCTCATCTAGTTTTATCATTTAGACGGATCCAAGCCGTGAAGGTGCTGACGATCCTCCTGCGTAATCCCGAAAACAGAAGACGTAAGTTGAGTTACTGGATTTAATGTGTCAACGTACACTGTAATTTATGTGCGGCTCACATCTAAAGGCACGCAACAATTGTCCCGGAACTCCATCTCGGCGTCAAAATCCGCAGTTTAGACCAAAGGGCTCACCCAACGGGAACGACGCCTGAGTTGGGTGAACTAACGGGGGCAACACGACTAGAACACCATCCAGATTAGCTGGCTGTGGATGGATGGAGGTGGGGGTGTATGCGCATTTCCGGTAAAATTGGTCAGCCCCACCTACCCAGGTGCTTTGACAACCACGCTGCGCGATGGATAACACCTGGCCGTTCACACACACCTCTGAAAACGTTTCAACGCATGAGACTGCTCGGCTGGGAACCACCACGCACGGGTGAGTGTGAATGGACAAAGTGAAAAATACAATCTCTTCAATATAACGTGCTATCACGACAGTTTTTCACCGACCGATAGATAATTAAAACCTGCATACATGAACGGAGCAGATTTACAAATCACTAAAAGACTGGTCAAAACCGAACAATTTCCCCGTCATGCTATGGTTTTAGTTATAACGCATCCTTTGCGGACTCTGACTTGATGTACTATAGCCCTGCTATGAAAACAATAAGTGTCGCTTGGCATCTGACAGTTTGTGGCCTGGTTAATGACCCGTGTCGTTTTGTTTCCTGTCAGCATGTCTTATTTAACCACTTTATCTGGGATGAAGGCAACCTGTTGAGTTATCGTGATCAGCGTGGATAGGTCATTCGAAATGTTGTCCAGATTGAGGTGTCTTGCTATCTGAAAACCTACTTTGTCGTGTAAAACGATGCAACCAGGATTCGACGGCCGTTTATTTTCGGTCGGCACAAAACATTCGCGTTATACGGGTTTTGGTTAGCTGATTACGAACTAGGAAAACATGTTGATACACGTGAGTACTTATCGAACTCTCGGCTGGGTCAGTGGCGTAACGCACTCCTCGTGTTTGTTTGCAAACTGACTTCTCTAGAATTGTACAGACTGTAAGTATAGAATCGATGCTTTCATTTAACCGAAGGCACGTCTGAAACGGGGGCCTCGGGGTGACTAACTTGATCTCTCTGATTAGAACGATTGAACATTAGTCTCATCGACGTAGCGTTTGTAGAATGAAAGCCTCGTTATGTCTGCACCTACCTGTTCACTCCTTAACAATGACAGTTTGCTAAGATGGACCCTGGTGGACTTCTCGTGGCTACCCGGTCTAGTTGATGATAGCATTGATCAAGAAAACGGAGGATGATATTTTCAATGCACAGTATTGAAGTTTCTCGCAGGATATCAGTTGGAACAAGCAAAGTAGTAAACTTCGTTTCATCAAGTTCACACATATAATCACTTGTCTGGTGTTGTTGGACAGTACATTGCAGTGACTGAATGTATAAGGGGCACAGCAACCGATTAGCAAGATTAATGTTGTCTAAGTCACTGTTCAATCCAAAAGAATCTTCAACGGAATATGCCCCAAAATTTTCGTTTGGAGATGGTGAAAATGGTGACCAACCAGGGAAGTTTTAAAGTTGATGTGCCCATGATTCACACAGTTGAAGAGCGTTAGAATTCATTTCACAAAGTATTCGTAAGTGTAAGAGAAGTTGAGGTTGCAATCCAGTGTGATCATCTCCCTCAAGAATACTGTCCACTGTAACTTCAGCTGAAACTTCGTTTGTTCATCTAATATTAACATATGTACACACGCATTTCTGTCTAAAATGACTGCATCAGAACACTTGTCTGGTTTAAATACAACTACATTTTTTGGCTGAAGTTCTCTTAACGATTGCAAGTGTTACTTTGCGATAGCACACCGGCCGCTGATCCTAGTCATGACAAAACCATAAACTGAACCACGGAGTTTGGTGTTAAGCCGGCCTAGGTTGTCAACAGCGGTTGGATGAAGATCTGACAAACTGATTAATTAGATCCACAAACTGAGCCTCAAAACGGATACGATTCAGCTTGCGGTATAGTATTTTATTATCCAGATTCAAAGTTAACCCTTCTAGGCGCAAAGAACGGTTCAGTAATTCGTCGAGCCCACTGGGCAGTCCATTTGAGAGAACACACACCATGTTTGGTTTTTTCAGACATTTGTGTGATGGTTTGGCAATCACAATCAACCTCGACTTAAACACTACTCTTATTACTGTTGAGTAGTAGAGGATTTTCGTTTTCATATAGATTGATAGCGTGACCGGAGTTCCAGTCGCTGTCGTTGCAAGGACATGCACTACTGACGAGCGCCAATAACAGCGAAACTCGAGTCTAGTGTTCTTTGCAAAAGGGACATACTGGAATATCTATGGGAATGCGACAGCTGCGGTCAGTTGTGGGTGATGTATAATCACTTCTAATTGTTTGCTTGTTCGACATGCGCGTTACTGCACACTCGCACGAATAGAACTGTTAACCCTACAGGATATTCAAACATACACAAGAATGGTATTAAGTCACTAATGGAGGAAACATTTGATACTCAATCGGCAAATGCACCTAGACCAGTTTCCGAATAAAAACGAAGTTAGTGTCAAAGTAGACAAATTACGAAAGTATTTGTTTTATTTACAGACCGCATGATGCGTGTGTGGGTGTTCGAACGTAGTAAAACAAACACGACTCCTGAAAACGTAGTGTTATTTTTATAGTCGGTCGAAGACTCGGAAATGTTTATTAAACCTAGTTCAAGTGAATCCTCACGAGTAGCTGGAAATTTGTTTGTTACACGCTGAAGATATCTCGTTCTCACTGTCCACTGTCATATTCGCATATAATGTTCATTCGATTTACTTAAACGGATATTTGTATGACGAGTGTGGTGACCTCACAGAAGTGGTGTATTGTTAATTTTAGAAATGATGCACATATACAACGCTAATAAAATCCTCCTCCAAATCACGAAGATTGTAGAAAAGAAATTAATGTTACATAGTCCAGAATGAAACACCGAGCAAATCCATCTGTTTTGGGTGAAGTGACTTGATAACTTCAATATGCGCCGTTCACGTGATTTTGTATTCATGTTCCTGAGCCATTGCCGAGTCCCATCAGCGTTGAGTAGTAACCACACTTCGCACCAATCACGTGATAGCAGTTGAGTCCGGCAACTGGACGAATCAGTTGGAGCAACAATCATTCAGTAATTGACGATTAGTCACGACCAAGTTGCATTTGTTCTGAGAGCCCATTAGGCTGTGGAGGTTGGGGTTAACTACACAAGGAATCTCAGACCCACCGAACACTGTTGTCTATAGTGTCAGTGAACATAAGGCGAAAGCAACCATATCTGCTATAGTGTGGGTCCGGAGAGTGGTTGACTGGTTACCGTATTTCTTAGAAGCAGTCAGCCGTTTTTACTGGTTATTATGAAGTTGGAAATCATTCATATTTTATCGCAACCTTCGCATTCAGATGGACTTCTCAGCTAGCCTCTTTCGACTCATCGTCAATAATTTAAAATATTATTCAACAACGTTAATTAAAGACATATAGGCGAACATATGTTTTCGATAATTCATCTTTTTTTCCTCCGTATATGCTATAAAACTTCAGTTACTGGTCTCTCAGCTCCAGCTTTCTTTTCTATTTTTCCATATTTTTCTTTCTTTTGTTTTACTTTTTATCACGTACTCATCCAACATCGTTTCTCACCCGCCAACTCATTGCTATTGCGGTCTCATTATATAAGGAAACGGTAAATAGAGTTACACTTCGCAAGATATTCGATTCAGGACTTAATACAGATGAAAATAGGTCTACTGGTCAGTCAGTTGCGATGGATATTGTCGGTTACGGCGTCACGCTTGTCATTGTGTTTGACGCGCCGCAGGTTGACCATCGATCCGATGGATTTGTGGCCATGGTAGGTGGAGCGCCTGAACAAACCGTTTCTGGTGACATAATATCGGGTCAAGCAGCCTGATCCCGGTTAATAAGTCTTGATCGAGTATTCCTCGATTCTAAACTCTATTACGTCCTCTATATAATGTATTCGGCCCTGAAAATGAGATTATCCGAAGTAAATATGTTTGCTATAGTCTATTCTCATTACGGTTAACTTAATCCAAATCTTCGACCAACCTACGGAATAGTCTTAATCACTGAGGGTTTATTTACTGGATTGAAACAGACAGTACTGTGTGTTCATCTCGAAGCATTGGCTACACTTGATCAATCACAAAAATGATGTGACATGAGCCATCATATATGATGATTCATTCGCGTCTTGTTCAGGTCCAATGACAAGTGAGTCAACATGGTTGCCTCATGAAAGCATGGCCGGAGTTCTAGTCCCGGCAGTGGCAAGGATATGCACTACTGACGAGCTCTAATGAGAGCGAAACTCGAGTCTAGTGCTTCTTTTCGAAGAGGCTGGCTGAAATATTCATCTGAATGCGAAGGCTGCGATCAGGCACGCGTGATATTCAACTTGTAATCATTCGATCCCCTGCTACTTATCAGTAACCTACTGATTTCCTTTTTTGGTTGCTCGTTTCCAGGTGTGCTTCTGAATCTTTATCGTACCCGGTTGCACGATCTTCTCAGATGCATTTAGTGCCCTTGAAATCGCTCCAATCTCCACACTCAAATAGGCAGCAGAACTGGTTTAACTTGGTTGTGACGATGGTGTAGTCCAGCAGCAGGTTCTGACGATCCAAGTTAACTAGCTCTTTGACTCAACTCTTACCATGTAAGCGGTATGAGATGCCGTCACCAACCAAATGATGCAAGGATTGAGTGCATGTGAGGGGGTAGGAATTGCTGACCATTTGGGACTTGACGAGAGACCAATGCGTACTGGAGCCACAACCACCGTGTGACTGAGCGATGAGTCTGTCCAAATTAAATGTGTCGGCTGAGTTATCCATCCAGTGGTATTTCATTCATTTCGCTACTGGGATGTTGGTGCTTAAGTGGATACGTTGGGCCGTGTGCGTTTGGTGCTATGATCTAATAGAAGTCTACTCACTTTCTGTTGAGTATTCGGGCATTTTATTTGCAATTATGGCCGGAGTTCCCACTCTGATTCGGAGGAGGATGTGCACTAGTGTTGAACCCCAATCCACTATGAAAATTCGAAGTTTTAATGTTTCTTTTTGAAATGGCCAACCGAAAAGTTTATATCCCAATAGGATCAGACATAAATGGTGTCCAACTGCACGTGATGGGCTTACTTGCTCTGCGAGATAGAACGAGGTAAACTGACAATATGGAATTTAGAAATACTGCGTGAATAACATAACAAGCTGCGATAGTCAGGTGTGACTACACACCCGAAACAATCTGATTACCTGTAAACGATTATATTCCTCAGGGAGTGAAACACATGTTCGTTGATTAGTCCTCAACAGTTCGCAGGGAATGTAATAAAACTAAAAATTATCATCCTCAACAAGCACCCCCATTTTGAAACCTATCGACCATTTGTAATTGGTTTGAAACATGCAAGTGACTCCAAAGGTGGTTGAGGGAGGAGTTGCAAGCAACTGTAACAACGTTTCTGTAGCGCAGCTCCGGATTACCAGTCTGACACTCACTCACTGTAACATACAAGCCGGCCGTCTTTACTCTGATTGTCCGTAACACTTGCGGACCAACTTTGGGGCAACGTGGAGACACCGGGGGACAGCGTTCTTCCGAAGGAGGGGTTCCAACAACAATCCTGTAAAAGGAAACAATACAAACAAGCATGAGCCAAAGGCCCAGTAAGCCATGCACACGACTTACACAAACGAAAACTAAAACGGCGCCAACAACACAGCAGCACGCCTTGTCACACAATTCAAATTCAATCCGTGCACACTTGCTGGTTTTGACTGCATCACATATCATGGGTTAGAGCCGCTGATGTGTCTGTTATCAAGGTGACCCAGCTAAGTCAAAATCACCTCTTTACAACCTTACTGGTGATGAATGCGAGCGACTGCTTGCAGAGTAAGGTGAAACATCGGATTAGTCTGGCTCAACACAGTCACTTTCGGTTACTGTCGTCATTAACACACATAATAAATGTAAATTTGGAAAGCAGAATGTAGACGTTATGTGGGGGTAACAAGCACAGACATTTGTCAATGAATGGAAATCCATAATAGGTCGATTGGTAATATTTAATCCATCGATACACAAACTGGTAAGAGAGGTAGACCGCCAAACATGCAGATAAAAGTTAATCATATTACATAACGTTTACTCAGTAACCAGTATATTCATCAAACACTTAGTCGGTTTGTACACTCCACACGGTCTCTGTCGCAGCCGTTTATTGCCTAAGTTCGTCAACACCAACAAAGTTTATCGTTGTAAATTATTCGATACACATCATGTGTGTCAGAAACCCCAATCTAAACGTGGTCACATCAGCCTGGATAAGCAGATTTTTATGTGAACTGGTTGTCTTTCTCCGACTTCAACACGAGGCATTCAAATTCCTCTCGACTGGTCCGCTAAATGTATCCGTTTCAAAAGTTTTGAAGACCACAGTTCCGAGAATTTCCGACGGCTCATCTGATAGAACTCACATAGAGTCGTCCTACAATATAATTGATACAAATGACACTGAACTGTATCAAATTTGCTGCACGCAGTTTCGGCCCAAGTTCACATCGATAAGACGGGTACACACAGGCACGTGTGTACGCATACGCACACGGAGGACGTGTGCACGCACGCAAACAAGCATTCACACTCGCAGAATTAATGTTTGTTTACGTAATTGCCAAAGTCTAACATGATCAAATCAATGCAACATAAGTCAGGACTCAGTCCACGAAAGATGACATCGATAACCATACCAAACTCAGACGCGAATTAAGGGTATAGATCTTACAGCTAGAAGTCGAAATGCCAGGAAGTCCACGGGCGTCCAAAATGTCGAATGCATGCAAAAGCGGTCCAGTGAAATGATCCATATGAATGTCCGAAAGATGTAACACAGAATATGTGGATAACATTCTTTCCTGGTCGGAAAGTGTTGTGACTAGATAACAAAACTCATGAAGATATTTAAACCTGTGCATACGAATCCCATAAAACAAGATGTGTTTGACTTCCTACTTCAGTTGATATGCGTTTTGAATCCGGTAGTGTGGCAACAGTCTAAGACAATAAGTTTTCAGTTAGCATGAAATGAACAACGCTTTATTTCTAATTTGTCTCAATATATATGGAAGATATCATAGATGTACATACTGTTGTGTGTGATCAGCCCACGGATTAGTTCTTAGTACTGTACACGCGTGCTGGATACAGTATGCAAATAACAGCGTTTCGTGAAAGCTGACAAACTTGACATACCCGTACGTATACTGACTTTATTAAAGATGCTTTGGTGCTTGGACACATACGAATGC
>LOND01010875.1:0-10140 GCA_014220965.1 Paragonimus kellicotti
AGATACCGCTTTAAAATCTGTCATGTAACTCACCTTTAGAATGAGATCCCACAACTGATTTCGCTTTCATTTTAATTAATCGGATGGAATTGGTCACAACGTGTGATCGAGTTGGAAACCCTTTGCTTTGCGAGTCGGAGTCCGTAGCCCTTCGGATACCATTCTTATGTTCGTTGCTTGCGGTGGGTTGTCAATTTAGTCGATTAACTTACGGATGGCACCAAAATTGCAGCGCCGAGTAAGAAAGTTTTGTGAGCACAGAACTAAGTCATTTTTCAAAACAGTGTTTAGGTACGTGTAGCCTTAGTTTCAAACGTTGACTGTAATCCGGATACATTTCGAAAGAAATTCACATGACGGTAACAGTTTTCTGCATACCTACTATATCGGCCACCGAAACTAAATAATGAGGCTGTCTGCGATCCATACACTCGTGCAGCTGATCTTGTCTTGCTTGTTTACTGAGTTGCCCAAACAAAGGTGCTTTCTGTGCCAATCGGGTTCGAAGTCTTGCGAAGTCTCCGGCTTTTAAAACCTGATCAGATGCCCGAAACAAAGGACAACGCAATAACCCAGAATAGGCTAGACAGTAATCAATCGAAATTTGATGTTTCTGTAGAACATTTACATAACTTTTCCGACATCTGTTGAAACGCAAGAACGTAATGAATGTTGAAAACAGATCGCGCACTTCCAACCAATGGCAAAACTGTTTGAAAGGTCTTACGGCAACCCAACTTCCAACCAATGCCAATGCCATGGGAAAGGACTAAAGTTTGGTTCCTCGCCAACTAAAATGACGAAAAGCAAAATGAATGGGAATTTCGTGTTGTGAAACAAGTTTCCACCCATATCGGATTTACTTAGTTCGCAAGGCCTCAGTGATTCAAAGTTACTGACTTCTATCAGTGTTTTGCAGTACCAAACAGGGTAACACGGAGTGCATAAACGGCTGACTATTGGAATGGATATTGGACGCAGACACACAGAGCATGCGCGGAATGTACGGGTGCGAACGTTATTGTATGTGGTAGTTTTTGACCATAACAGTCTTGTTACACCTAAACAAATGGTAATTACGCTAGCTGACTGGCGTTCTGGCTTGTGTTCTATGTAGATGAGGTCATCTACGGAATGTCCTAACTAAGATATGGGAAAACTGTTTCTTGCCCTAAGTCCAACATCAACCGGGGAAGATTATGAATATCGCGACTGTGATTGGAATCATTTCCAGTAGGTACTTATTGTAAATCTCTAATTCGGGAATTGGACAAAATTTTTATCCGGTCAATGCACGCAAGTTGTGCTGACTAGCAAACGTGTAGGTTACGAAAAACAGTTGTACCAATAGTACACATATAGGTCTTTGTACATGTTTTGAAGTAGAGTCGGAATACTGTGATGATTCCACATATATGTCGTTTTGCACGGTACCGATTACTAAAATTCATTCTTTGATATATGAACTGTTGGAAAGAGGGAAATTAGATAGAAGCCTTAGGTCTACTGTAGTTAACGCTAGTCTGAGGATAAATTCCCAACTTGCATCTTTCCAACCAAAACTTTAGACAAACCAATGCAACTCCAGCATTTCAGTGCATAGCTTACCATAAGAATTTTGTTCAAATAAGTCAATCATTTAAACTAATATAAACGGTCAGACTGATTCCTCACTTTCAATTCTGTGGTTGATCCATGCACTGTTTCTCGAACTTGGCGTGACATCAAAAGATTAGTAACAACATACGTTTTACATAAGGTGTCGTTCAGCAAAACTGAAAAGAAATTTCTTTTTGGCTTGCATTGCTCGGTGTGTAGTTTAAATATTCCTGCAATTGAAGCGTCGTTTGTATTGATTGTATTCCTAACTTGTTAAGAATTCACTAATGGGAATTAGGGTTGTTCTCCGGAAAATGATTCATCAGTTGGATACAGATAGAACACAGTCAACTACTGTTCCAGTCCAGCAGTGGACCGAGTAGTTGGTGTAGCACAATGGGCGATTGTGTGGTTTTACAAGTTGAACACGGTAGGTGAGTGCTTTAAACTGAGAAATATACACGTGCGCTCTAGTGCTCATAACGAAAGTATGTAATGCGTGGCGTTCATAAACTACCTCAGACATAAATTGCGCCAGAAGTTGGCATTACTGTGTACTTAATGGCATTTCATCCCCAAGTCGCTATAAGAACGGCGACTCTATTTTCAACAGGCAAGTCGATAAACTGGTTTGTGTAAACTGAACCTTACACAAACACGGTGGTAGTTCCTACAATTACGTAGTCTTCCAATCAGTCCGTCCTTTCAACACGTCTGTCTATTCGGCTAATTCGTGAATACTCACTAAGCCACTCGGGGAAATTCCTCCCTTCGTAGGACCAGGATGGAGCATTTAAAAATAAAACCTATTCGTAAAGAATGTGTATTGTTTGCATTTGCTAACATCAAAACATCGCCGCGTACACTAATATCCTACTACATGTATTGCCAAAAATGTCAGAAATGCTTTGAAAAAATTGACCTGAAAACCAACAGATATGAAATCCGAGTTTGTAAAACAGTTCTGAACAGGTAGTGCAGCAAGTCAATGTAACATGAAAGAGACGTAAGTTACAATATTGTTTGTGTCTATTTTAATTCAGTTTGTCCAGTCAGTTCACAAGGTAATTGTTTGCGACTTCGAATATGGACAGTAAGCCGTTCGGCAACCACATTTTCAACAAACAGACGATTTAGTGCAATCGTTAAATCAGATGCAGGTTCCACTTATTTACTTGTCTGGTTCAAGATCAATCACGAAGTGTGCTAATCACATACGCGTGGATAGATGACCTTGAAATTGGCCTCAGTTGAAGTTATGGATATACATTTAGAAATGTTCGATTGGAAAAGAGGAACAGAATCAGACGGCGTTTTGGACGTAAGCTACATGTACACTAAAAAACGTTGAGATAGATTATGTACTTTGCAGTGTACCAAAGAATACATTACGGCTAAGAAAGTGCCTCGTGGATCTCAGAAGAAATTTGCAATTTGCGATTACATGTCCAGGAAAAATAATAGGTTAGACTAGTCAAAATGGGACTAACATAGATTCAAAGAAACGGAGGATAAGTTATACCGGTTGTGAGAGTCCTGTTTGTGGACCATAAGACTTGTGATTTCGATTTAATGGTAATGCTGTCGGCAAGAGGACAGTGCGTTAGCTTGTGGTTTAGATTTAAACTAAAATACTTCAAAGATCAAAACTAAGAAGAAATTTCGTAATTGCTCTTGGAAATTTTTCGAAAAAATCTGCTGATCTAAAGTGTTTTAGAACAAGGAAAAAAGCCGTTCATTCACAGTTATTTAGGTGATAAAGGAGGGGGGGGGTTACGCGCTGAAAACCGTCCAGTCGATTTCGGCATTACCATTCTGCCTCTCGGAGGAGGAGAATAAATGCGCATGTTGAACGCCAAAACAACATATACAACATTCCCCCCCAATATGGGTCATTAGACAGGACGTTAGCTCACAAACAAGGGAAATAGCAAATTTTGGAAACCCACACTGACGACCTGTGTGGACGATATCTGACCAGTTAACCGCACAACAATGAAACGAATCTAACAGTAAACTACACAACAGCGGTATACCATCTAGTTTCATATCATACTGCGATTCTTTGTCAATGCATTTGAAAACAACGCTATTACTAACGAAGCATAAGCCGACATGATCGTGGTGGCCGTCCGGAGACGATAAAATTGACTGGACAAGAGAGAATAGTACATCAACAGTGCAAAGAGAATGATAGTAGGCAAACTGATGTAGATCGGTAAAATTATTCAGTGACATAAGTCCTTTAGAAGAAAGTTCTCAAAACTGTTTGTTGCCATTGTGATGTTTGTTACTTGTTCCGGCATGATGACAGAATTGTTTTGTGGGATGTACCGATGCAAAACGCAGAATCAACTTTTAATACACTGTCTAAGATTAACCGCAGACAATCGATCTGACTTTTACCTTGCGGGCTACAAGTTGCATCGTTTCCCTATATACAGCTATGTCTTTGATATAGTGGGATTTATCGGTGCTTGCGAATTGTGATATGAAATAGGTCAAAAGCTTGGGTCAGGTGCTTAAGCACGATGAGCAAACAACAGATTAGGGAACGCAAAGTAATGTTCTCCCGTAATAAATTTGAGCAGAGAAGCTAAGAAGAGCTTTTGCACTATGATCTTTTGAGCTACATCCTGCTCTGCATTCATAGGTACGTAATGCAGTCTGCGAGTTTAAATAGCAGAGTTCAGTGAACAATATGAAACTAACCAACAGAATCAACAACCACACAAACAGACACACACATCATCAATGTCAATTCAGTTAAGCCAGGCATCGGTTACTGACGAACACATCCTTTTATCGCAGGGGGTGACTCTTATTTGCTTATTCCTATCGCCTCGCGAACCGAAGAAGCCTTCGACTTTTTGTTGCGTAACGTATTCGAAAGACCTTCTCCAGGTTCAGTTGGGGTCGACAAGTCAACAAGTGTCGAACGATTGATCAATTGTCAGATTCTGGCTAGAGTCCGGCATTGTGGTATCCATGAGCGTTTTGCGGTCTCCTTTTTTTTTTTTTTTTTCCCCAAAAACCTTGGGGGAAAAAAATTTGGTTTTTGTTGGGGGGGACCCCCCCGGCCCCGATTTTTTTTGTTTAAAAAACCGGGGCAAAAAACTTTGGGGCCATTTTTCCTTTTTTTTTTTTTTTTTTTTTCCTATTTTTTTTTTTTTTTTCCCCCGGTCCCAAAAAATTTTTGGGGTTTTAAAATGGGCCGCGCACTACCGAGAATCGATAGATGGTTTAAAATGTGGCGTTAAGCGGTAGCGGTGTTTTCAGAGATGGTGTTGGGGCTTGGGTGGTGATGAGCAGCATGACCAGTTGGGCTGCATGGAACGTGCGCCCCATAACCGTTGTGAGGCGGGTTCTCAACAGAGTGGCAATGCCATCTCCTTTGTATGGCAAAACGGGGGCAGACCTTTTAGGTTAGGGGTTGTTGAGAACATCGTGGCAGCCGGCTTTTGTTTGCTGAATTTTCCCGCAAATGCCGATGGATAGCTATTTTCTTTCAGCGTGTTTCTCAATAGTGACATCCCTTTGGCTAATGTTTCTCCCGAACCGATTTGTATTGCGCGATAGAACACAGTTCTCACCAGCAGAAAGCTGTGATAGTTTAGGTAGTGTCCAGTCCAGGTATGTTTTCTATTAGAAGGACAGCAGTAAAGAGCCATTGTTTTGACGTTTCATCAGATTACTCGAAAACGCCAGGATTTTATCCTGCTCATGCTCAGTGGTGAAGCTAATTTTGGAATTTAACCTGGTCATGACAAGCATACTCGTTGCATCTCTTGGTATCGGTATATCAACCATCATCAACAAAACGCGAGAAATGAGCCTGACTGATAACATCGTCTACGATCTGCTCCAGATGAGGCAACGAAAATATCGGCTAGTAGTGGACCGAGTGGACTGACCCATAACAACGCCATCGATTTTGTTTAGCCGTCTCAGAAGCAGAACTTTACGTTCGCTGCATGGTACGAGACAAGTTCTCTCAGACGTAGGCGATCTATTCACTTGATGTTAGTCAATATATTGACAAACTATATTGACGGTCTGCATCAGAGGAACTTTGTAAACAAAGAAGCATATTTGCTTCTACAGTCCAAACCATCAAGTAAATCGATTAGCTCAAAACCATCTCTCACAGTTTTCCGAACCACTGATTACCTTATGGGCTGAGGGAGTTAGGCCAACCGCTGCGTCAACTTGTGTCGTGACGAACTGGACATGATATAGTATACCTCAGTGGTACACCAACCTTTGGAGTTTGGACAAGCCATACTGTTGAGAGTACGTGATCCTCTAATGTGTGATTAACTGCCGTTGACTGACCAAGGAACTTCTTCAGCAATGTCGATTTCTTGTTAATGTGTCGTTCAATTTCCTGACGGAAATTGGTTGTGTCATTTAATAGTGGCTGCATCCGTGATATAGAAGTCAGCCTTATCGATGACCATAACCGCAGGAACCTTTGTCTGGTTGTAGGATTATCAGGTTTTCATTGTTTCGTAGCTAAGAAGACATCATATATGTTTCGGAGTCAGGATTGTGCTCTGTTTGGAGGACGTAACTCTGTATTGGTGCTCGAGGTCGACTAGCCTGGCTTTAAACCAACTGCGGGCGTCTTCTGACACCGGACTGAGTTGTGAGAGTTGGTCAAACAGAAGCTCGAACTGGGCCTGTGACTCGATGCTGTTGTTCTTCTTTGGGGGTATACAAAATTTCAGACCACAAGATAGAGCTTCCAATTGAGTGCTGTTGAGTTGAATTGACGACAGGTTGGTCACATACCTAGCCGGATTTTCAGGAAATACTGAGTCTATCAGATTGTGTCTCAGTGACCTCTGCAGATTGCTGAGTAGATTGACTTCTGGTCTGCTGCAACTTTTTCACTACAAAAGTTGATGAACTTGATACTGCAGATAAGGCTGAGTTTCTCAAAAATCCACCGGTTGGAATTGTACAATCTGGTTAGCTTGTTCAGTTGATCTGTGGTACTTTCCATGTAACATTTTGTCAGACGACGTAAGTTAGAAACCGTGGGTCGAATTTTGTCATTTCGAAGACGTTTGTAATAATATAACGGAAAGGAACTCAATCGGTAACATTGGGTATATAATGATAATCGAACACATTGGGTGGAGATTCCGCACTTAAACTTCACGACACCATCGAGCAGCTTCGTCACAAATGTCGGGATTCGTGTCTTCGGAAAAGCAGACCAACTTCCTGTAACATGTGGAAGCCACGTCTCTGCGTACAGAAAGACTTGTTCGTCAGTACCAGATTGCCCTGGTAACTGATGTACATGGATGTGTGTGTGTCTGTTTGTGTGGTTGTTGATTTTGTTGTTTAGCTTCACAATGTTCCATTGAACTTTGCTATATAAACCCATAGACTGCAGTATGTACCTGATGAGATGCAGCGAAATGTGCTCGAGAGATACATTGTGCAAAAACTGTTTCTGATTTCTCTGCTTCAAATAAATCAAGACAGAACAACGTGTTGATTCTCTCTAAATTAGGCCATCTGAAACAACCCTCTGACAGTAAAATGTTGTGAGTAAGCGTGAGCAGGCGACTATCAATACTATTTTTTTCTTAGTATACAATGAACACTCCAGTCACAACGATCTGATTGAGGTGCGGATTTCTGAACCAAATTCGTCTTGTTTATTGATTATTACAAAGAAACAAACCTCGAGCTAACACTTTCTCAGCAGCGTGAATGGTGGAGATATGACCGTAAATGTGTTTTTAAAATTCTGCTTTGGCAAGAATATGATGCTACTGAAGAAACTCACTTAGGGAACGCGTGAGCTTCGTCTCAAACCAGCAGCAGAAACAGCATGTTCAGATCGCGGCGGGGGCCTCAACAGCTGCGTTACATGAACATCCCTAAGGCTCATCAACTTCGTACAAGAATACAGGTGTAAACCGGCTACAACATCTGTTTTCGGATTCATAAAACAATTGCATAAAGTCATTTCCAAAGTAGTTCATGTTGGGAGCCATGGAATTCGAACCACCTGCCAGTAGAGTGAAATAATTAATCGATATGAGAAATAAAGGTCGAGTAGGTTATCGGCACATCTGTACACTGCCATCAAACAGTGAAATAGGATATTGGGGGATGTTATTACATCCTCTGATTCCCCAGAGTAGACCAGTGACATTATCAGAAGAAAAAGCTCACAGGTTAAGATTTGTGTACGAGTTAACCACTATAAGTTCACAAGCCTCGTAACCGACTCAGCAATGATCACATTTTTACATTGAAGGTTTTCTTACCAATCACAAAGGTCAGTCCATACAGTAGGCTACTTGTTTTTATTCTGGTACCAAAGGTTTACGAAAGATTGCGAAAACCTAAATTGTGTCTTAATATGTGTTGTTATGAAACTTTTTATGCATTAATGTCAGTTAAATATTATTAAGTTCTGTCCAGATCTTCCGAATTCCAACTTTGATAGGAAATACTTAACTTGAGTTTCTCTGCCCAGTTTAAATTCATCATTATGGCTTATGCTTGTCCTGTGTTGAAATTAGTTTGCGGAAAAAATTGCAGATGAGCTATATTTTTCTATCTCTGATCCCTACTCATAGAATAATCACCTGTAAACATTAACTCAGGCTCTTTTGTGAGCAAACCTCAGGTTATCCGAATCATTTAGGGGGCACACCCAAATGATATTGTTCATTCTAATCCATAGCCTGACGCTAAGAAAATCTTTCATTAAATACGTGCCCGTAACAGTGTATTCTGGAATGTTATTCGCGGTTTTGTGGTCATTGTTATCCAACTGGTGGTTGGAATTTTCTATTTTTTTCACCGGAATTCCGCGCCATCCATCATATTAGTTAAGCTTGACCTTACGGCACAAATTATCCTTGTGTTTTCGGTGGAACATTAACTTGCGATAAACGGCGGTCAATGTTTTACCAGACATCAACTCAGATAGGTCTCACGGAATTTGTGTTTCCGATGACTGGGCCAACCGAACTGCCAGACTACGTACACGATTTCAGTGCTCAACGGTGACGTTTGTACATGTCAGCATTAGACGTTTGAGAAATGCAGCTGTGACCGCCATTACTATTAATCTCTCAATGAACTCTATATGATACCGTGTGACGAAAGGGGAAATAAGTCCAACAATGAAACTTCCGTCCACTGAATGTCAGTTCAGAGCTCATCTGCGAACAGGTATCCTGGTACTCTCAGCTGTTTGAATCTATGTGAAACTTAAAAATTTTGCAATCGAGTATCTTTCAAAGTAATAAATGTGCCAAAATACTCATCAGTCGCAATATTCTCATTGAGTCCTTGCCCAACTTGCGGTAATTTAATTTATGAAGCAGCTATACGAATAACTCTCAGTCCCTAACTTAATGCGATGGTTTCTGGTCGCAACTCGGAAACATTCGCAAATATTCAGTCAGCGAACAATGGGTCCTCAGCTGTCTTGAGTTCAAATTCACGAGCACTGATATTGTTTCAATCTTCTCCACATTCATCGTGAATATTGTGTTGTACCAAAATCAGAATTTCACCGTTAGTTAAAATCATCTTAGAAATTGTTAAGTATACTCCATCTTGTTTTTTTATTTACGGAAAACGAAGTAACCGGACGAAACTTTGTCTGTTCACCGTTGTAGCAATTTAACGATTTATCAGTGGTGCTCTGTGCGTGTCAATAAAATATCTTTCATTACTTATCCTTGATAAACTATTGCCGGAAAATTTAAATTTTTTGTGTACGCCAAACTTCTGAAGAAGTTAGGTTTGAAAGGAAATTAGTCGGAACTAACTGGGTATTTATCCTCTCAAGTCCGGAGACAATCGGACAAGGTGAGCGAAACCTACGGAGAAAACTGATTAATGTGAAGCCGGTTGTACAATGTCGATAGCTTTTTGTACGTGCAAATGTCGACTTATCCCCGTGTTCTGCTGGTGCTTGAGTAACGGAGAGTTCGTCTGTTTGGCAACTGTCAGATCAATGGCAGAGAGGTGAACATAACACTCATAACAGGCTGCATCCGCACCATTCCAGATGATGGACATATGCCAGTAAAGTGCTGTCGTTTGCGAACTGCTACCTCGTGACCTGGGATCACTACACCACGACAACTGTTGTCGGAATTTGACCGAATATTCCACATCAGCGTTTTCCTTTTTATGCATTTCTCGCGGCCTGCCAACCACGTCATCGCCAATTAAAATTCAGTGATTTTAGCTGTTTCATATTTGACGTGGTATTATAAAATTATTATCTTCATTTCCGTCTCTGCTGTGGTTGACATTTGAATCTGATTCGGGTACTGCTAGTTTCGTTGTGACAACATTGTTGTGGATAGATACGTTAGAAATTGACTTGGCTGTGAATAACCGGAAACCAGCTTGTTTGTTACAGAGTATTTTTTTAAAACCTGACACTCTTTATGGAATTGTTTTTTGACACTCGGTTTAAGGGGTATCCTGTTAGCATATTCTAAAAAACCTTTGTGCATGTTAATTTTTTCTATCATGCTGAATTAT
>LOND01010893.1:4514-15259 GCA_014220965.1 Paragonimus kellicotti
GTAGACTGGATACCCTTTGAAAATTGCAATCGTGATAAGTACATGCTCTACTGACTAACTCTAAAGACAGTGACACTCAAGATTCTTTTCTAAACGGGCTGTCTAATATATATATATATATATATATATGCAATACTTAACTACGTTGGTGACTATGACAAACAGTGCAGATGGGGGTAGCCAATGTGCGTGGATTGCTAATCCAAGGTGGATGGTCATCAGGGCTGATGCTTGCTACATCTTCGATCACTTGAACATGTTCCACATAACTTAGATTGATGTAGTGTTATAGCTCAATTATCATAGGTCTCCCGTGAACAACAGTCAAAATGTAGCCATTAAGATAACCGCAGTCGTTCGAAAAAACATTTGCATTGCGCCCCCTCCCCCAACAAAAACATGACACGGTTAGCAAAACTAGACTATTCCAGTGCAAATGTTTCTTCATGGTAAACGGAAATTTCAATCTGATCAGAACTAGCGGGGAAACAGTGAACAAGACAATTTCATCTTGTGAGAAACCCCAAAATAGACATTTGCTGATATTTAATGCTAGGGTTTCCGTAAGTCTGTTCCGGCTGTCTTATGTTCATTTGAACCTTCTTGAAGTAGGGTTTCTTATTAAAATATTGCTCATTACTTTTGACCTGTTGTCAGTAACGTTTGACTTTCTCTGTTCTGGATGCCTGATCAAAACCGGTAATGACTCACACCGATTATCAAGGTAGTATGATCATATAAATCAGTTGGGTGTGACCCGACAAAACTTATGTACTGTATTTTCATCACAAAGACATGTTCATGCAAGCCTGAAAAAGTTAGTACATATACGTTTGTGTGTGCTGACCTTTTCTACCACCCTGATGTAGTGGTCAGACTAACTATACGCCGTTTTGGTCCGGAAGGCTATGATGGTCCTTCTAGGTTCAATCGTGTCAGATTGACCATAGAACAGCATATCGACAGAACGAGCAACATGTAAACACTGCTCCTATTTGTATGTCACACCACTGATCGCGAAGGAAGTGCATGGCAATAGGGGCAGGAACCTCTGAGTATGTGGCAAAATTACATTTATAGTTTTGATACTGTTGTCTTCCGTGTACAGAAGGAGGGGGTTAGAAAAGGTACCCACAACAAAGAGCACCCCGATCACCCAATGATTGACAGTGACCGCCGACCTATTATCCTGTACGTTCAAAAATCCCGCACATTTTCCCAGGAAGCTTGATGGAGACTACACTACGTCTACGTTCGCGCAGTAGTGATGGGAGTGTGTCGTCGGTGCCTTATTCACCAAGCCCTTGGGTTAGCCCTGCACGGTCAAGTGGATCAGACTATAGGGTCGTTGGCTCCGGGTATGATCTTTCAAGTAAACCACATTTCCTTTTGTTCCACGGGTCCAATCGTTGGGTCATCAACTTGATATGAGGTCCCGCCTGTCAATTCGAGACATACCCGTCGACACAAGACGGTGATTGTCAGAAAATGAAATGTACATGTCCTCTTGAATCGACGTGATATCGGACGGCCAGAACATCGCACCGCACTGATCACCATGGAGGTGAGCCATCGCGTTATCGATGTCACAAACCTGAGTGAGACAAGATTCTTCAGACCAACGTAAACTCCGGGTAGCAGGTGTTGAATATATCTTTTATTGGATAGTCTACGCTGTAGATAGTGGCGGGGAGCACGTTGCCTGTTTCGCGGTCGCTACCAGCATCAATTCTTTGATGATGAGCGGACTGCACGACATCAGCCTCCAAACCGCGTCCATGCGTCTGTGACTTGGTCAAGGTAAGTCAGCTACATTTATCAGTGTTTGTGGTCTAACCATATGTCATATCGATGATACAATGGACCAGCTGTGTGGTCAGTTTGACACTGGTGAGTGACGGACTGTTTGATCCGGGCGATATCAGTGCGCGGGCTGGGCTGGAATAAGCAGATGATTGGAAGTTCTCGGACCCCACGGCATTGGTGCAGTCAGTGAGAACGATGGTCGTATTCTCGACCTGTGTGCTACTCACGAACTGGACATCACAACTACCCTATTCTGGTTGGGAGAGCGATAAAAAGACATGAATTCCCCGACTAGGCGGTCAACGCCATTTGCTTGATTACGTAACAATGCGAGATCACACAGTGCTATCCTTCATGGGATGACCGTGAATGGCCTATCACAACAAGACATCAAAAGGCTCACTTGCTTCCTTTCTGGATTTAGCTGAGAACGTTATTGAATAACCGCGAAACGGAAAGACTGCAGATAAAGATTTGTTGTCAGAGAAAACTTCCAAAAAATGGCGGCCCAGTTTTGGAGCGAGTTTTGCTCCATTTGGTTCACCACACTTGGGATCAGAAAGTAGTCCCTCACGAGTTAAAGGATGCTCTGATGAAGTGTTCGTTTAAAGGTAAGGGTAGCAAGCGATTCACCGACAGTTATCAGAGCATTAGTCTGCTGAGTTGAGCTGGACAGGTTCTGGCAGGAATCCCGATGAACCAACTAAGTGCGGAAGTTCCGAATAGCAATACTCCTGAAAAACAGTGTGGATTTCGAAAGGGTCGTGGTGCGATCCGCACGATGTTCACTGCTTGACAGATCCAGAAAAAGTTTCATACGCGCAACCAGACACTATACGCTCCGCATAGGGATTTCACCAAAGCGTTTGATTCCATGAGCCGTGAGGCTTTGTAAACGGGGCTTCTTCGGTTTGAATGTCCAGGTAAGTTTGTCAATTTCATTAAAATGTTGCATTTAGGTATGAAGGCATATGTACAATCGTGTGAATCAGCCGCTGGTGATTCTGACATCGTAACGGGTGTGAAGTAGAATTGTGCCATGGTCCCAACCATATTAGGTTCATATTTGGCCGCAATAAACACAGTCGCTTCCAAGAATTCTGGGGACGGTGTTGAAACTGAATACAGCACGGATGGCTGGCCTACTGATTGCTTGACTTTTGGGTGCTTCAAGTCAGCTACATGATTCAAAAGTGAGCATCCTGGTTCCAGATGATAACTAGTAGTTGCACACAGCAAATGAGAACTCAAGCGACTGATCGCGGCGTCCGCGACCAAGGCAATCAGGTTTGGATTGAATACCAAAATAGGTTGGACTTTTTATTTCTTTCATCCATCTCTGTACGGAGGTGTTACGATGACACATGAAATTCACATCAACGAGAACATTGTAGACAGTCTTACAGACATCTGCCAATTTGGTAGCGATCTGTCGATAGACATGTTCGTGGACAGTGAGTTGGGAGCTCGTATGACGAAGGCTAGCGGTGCCATCGGGTATCTTGAAAGGGGTTTCTAAAAGAATCACAGATGGAAGATGAATACTGAGCTGCTTGTTTGCCGCTTAGTGGTGTTGTCTACAATGTTGTAAGACAGAGGAACTTGAACAGTGTATCAACGAAACATACAGCATCGTAGCCACTTCCATCTTCAATGTCCAAAACGCATCTGGGGTATTCGGTGGTTTTCGTGATCCCAAACATTGAGGTGTATCAACAAATGGACACGGGCAAGGATTGAAATCATGCTGATGCTCAGTCAACTTCTTTAGATAGGGCACGTCCGTCGGATGACTGAGGAACAGAATCCAAAGTAACTGCTTTACGGACCACTGAAACTAAGCATGCGAACCCCTGCTGGTTAGAAATTGCAATAACAGGATACTACCCAAGTAAGCCTTTCGCCGTGTAGTATCGATTTCAGCTCTTGGGAGGACTTACCAATGAACCGGACTGTCTGGAAGAAGACGATCCCGACGGGCGTCCAATGGTTCGACAAATGCGGTCGTGTATTTAAACGAGCGGTAAACAAAGGAAGTATGGGTGCTATAGCTTGTGGTGGCGTGACTATGAAGCGTTGTAATATATGCGCCTGCGAATGCACTGGTTATCTCGGATTGGTGGGTCAACAAGGTACTCATAGCACATCTTCAGCGAAGACAGAACTAATACTTCAGTCTTGGATGAGTTATGTCAGTTGCGTCTGTTTTCCTGTTTGCATCAACCAACAACCGCCCTCATTTGTTGAATCACTTAACCTCCCTGTCCTTTTCTTTAACTGTGTTCGTTCATTATGTGATATAGGTTTCGCTTTTTTCCGACTCAACTTTAAACTCTTCTTTTTATCCTTCATCTTGTCTTGAGTACAATTTTATGCTGCGCTACTTTGTGTCTTACACGTTCAACATCCTTCTCCTCATCTCAGATTATGTCATTGGCGTCTCTTTATTTTGTTTATGAGAGACATGGCTTCTATCTTCATACGAACATGTCACCTTGCTAACTAGCACTAGCCGGCTGGATCGCCAAGGCACACATCTTTCATTGTGAGTCATTCGTGTTTACATCGGGTACGTAGTGTGTGAGCTGACTTACAAGTGGTGCGGCGCAAGCCAGCTGGAATACTAATCTACTCGTCCTGGTAAATATGATGCTAAACAAAAAAGGGAAAACCGTCGTACACTATTGAGAGGAAACAAGACACTTTTTCACCAGATTAAGGTAACTGTGGTCATGAATCAGCCAACCCGATCAACTTGAACCTACTGGATTAACAGGGTATTGCTATGTCATGCACAAGTGGTAAATATTTCCATACAAAGTATGCTGTAAGGCCGTTGATAAACTGTTGCTTCCAGTTTTTTCTAAACATACCTTTCCGTTGCACGTGATGAACATGAATGACACTCCAAAGAACAAGCAAATGTAATCATTGTTGATCACAATGAACACAATCCAGTTTTAGTTATCAGTCTGTCCGATGACGCCCACAAGAATTCGAATGAACACTGATTCAACTTTTCTAATTTTATGCTATAACAAATAGAAGAGGCTTCATGTATGTAGCTTTTTTTAAGCAGCTAAACAATCAATCACAAAGCTTTTCATTATCTGTCGTATTCATTCAGCCGTTTCCCACTCGCCTGTCGTGTTCATCATCACTTATCGTGCGAATCCATGCCTTTTAGATCACTCGACCATGCCTTATACCCTATCATCACTAACGAAACTTCAGTGTACAGTTTAGCGCATTTTCGGTTATTAGGTAACCGATTGGAATGTTTCTTGGCTATAATTACATGGTCATAGTATGTGTGCTGTATAAACTGCACAGGACGCATGAGGTTACCTGCACATATAAGAACTTACAATGAGCGTGTGTTGACCGTAAAATTTACATTGTTTAAACTGCTCCACCGTAATCTATTATACTGAGTCACTTCATTCATATAACGCTGTAGTACCTTTTGCACAATCCAAGAATAGTTTTCTTCGTTACCTTACATACATTTCATGTTAAAGTCTTCCATAAAGTGGGCAAAATGGGAGACAGTTATTCTTCTTCAACGGTCCTGAGCAATACACGTGGTCCCTGAGCAAACACACAGTAAACCCAAGAGAACTTATTATGTACCAAGATAATTTTAGACTACGGCGCTAAAATCTTGGTGTTTATTTATTGAAAAGTAGCTGGAATTGTCTCATTCACTAAAGTTTTTCAACAAAATAAAAGAGCGGCGAGGTTGGTAAAATCACACAATATCGTAGAGTTTATATTGTCCATAACGAGTACTCGTGATGAGATTCCATCGTAGTGGACTATCGTAGTTTGCATACGCTTCCACTGGATACATATTACGTGCAATTGTTTACCGCATCTTCACACCCAACAAAATTTCTGTTTCCACTTAGCCACCCGATGGCAGTTGACACGGTTTACTTCATTTCAATCCATGCAACCACATGTCCTTCATTACTATACAGTTAATAGACCATATATACTGACAGACGGGCACATTAGAAATAAGTACAAACGCGTGACAACAGCATATTTAAATGACGCGTTTTGTTGAAACGCAGAAATGCACAAAGACTGCAACATGGTGTATCTTTAATCTCTGCATTTTCCTGAAGTCTGCTCATTGTTCCGCGTCTATTATCAGAAGTCCAATTTGTGGTAACTGTTTCACAATTATGAAAGCCATCTTAATTGAACTGAAAAATAAATGTTCGGACTCAGAATATACAAAATCCTATACCCGTTAGTTAGAATAGTCATTTAAATATTGTATCACTGTAATGTTATTGTGTAGTTGAATACGAACATTCCCAATATATCCCCACGCGTTTTCGATACACTCTGTTGAAGAAGTGATTCAATGATTCCTGGAATATGTGGCACATATCTTCTGACAACATATGTACCGAATGACTATCCTAAGTGCGAAACATGCAAGTACTCCTCTGTCTGACTGAAGTCATCATACGCACTGTTGACGAACCTACTCTCACTGGAACAGACCATAACATCGATGAACGGGGTGGTCACCAAACTTTAGTACAATTCATCTTTTGATATACCAGTTCTTCAAACTTTATGGCTTCTCAAGTATAACTGATAGTCGTTTTTTTTAACTCCACAAGCTAATATCGCTTTTGGGGTCTGATAGTAATATGTTAACATGTAATGATTCAATTTTTCCACTTTGAACCGACATCGAGCTCATGACGTACCAATAATCCAAGTAACTATAGTCTACCGAAATGCGTTGGCAGAATCCGACTGATCCGGTATAGATTGGTTGATCCCAACTAAAGGCTGGTAACTTTAGGTTCTATTGAAATCATAGTCAAAATATAATCAAGTGTGACAAGCGACTGTATGTGGGTGACAGATTGCACATAACAATGACAAGGAACGAGTGGGAATGGCAAATGTATGGTTATTGTTGATTAACGATGCAAAACACTATTACTGTACAGTATCGTACAGAATTTCCGCTCGTTGACGTTTGTGCTGGCTACGTTATTTACCAGGAACCCATGTATTACGATGTACATATATTTATGAGCGCTGTACATATTTAATGAAATTACAAATTCACCAACTCCCGTAAACTGGAAACTGGAACGTGCACTTTTTGGGCAGTCATAAACCACTTTCGAGTAAAAGTCATCTAGACAAAACGGGTGGTAGTTTAAAAATGGTGACAAAAAATAACCGTTATTTCCAGAACCAACCTTGGTGTATTAAAACAAATGCCAGGCTAGTCAGCAGTACTTGAATAATTCTGAAATGAACATGAGCATCAGTGAAAAGGTTATAAGGAAAGGAGTCAGTACTGTCCGGACATTTTTTTTACATCGTATGTTTTTATCTGGACATGAAAACCGAGAATAATTCTTTCTTTTTTTAATTGACACGTGACAAAACCAAAAGAACTTTCTTGCCTCTCTGCGTTTTATCCCCCGGGAACAGACGCTTGCTTCCACGTGTATTTTGATTTAACACAACTCTAGTTATACACCATGTTGCGCTTCCAAACATTGGTACCTATTACTCTGATGTTATGTTGTATTAAAAAGCGGTTTTCGTTTCCGTCGGCCACAGCAATTAAATTTTATTGCCATCGATCAATAATCCAGGCATTTAATTACCGTGTGTTAACTACCACGCAACTTTGATCGCAACTGTCAAAGTCCTCGGAAAAAAATATATTGGCAAACCTGGGAATAAAGTTAAAACGAACTTATCTTTAACTCTGTCATAATATGGGTTGGGAACCAAATAGAGACAGTTTTGTACACTATACTTTACCGCAGTGATTTCCAAAAATAGCAATGAGCAATAATTGTTTGATTGTTACCTTGATGAACGAGACTCATAATAAGAAGTCAAAACGTGGCGAACAAGCTCGTTTTCGGTGTGTCATCTTCAGGCCAAATACAACACAATAAATATGAAATTTGTTGTCAAGTCTGGATTTTGTGGAACCTAATACAGTGTGAATCTAGTATCATTTGGGGATTATGGACATGGTTACTGTGGTATCCATGTTGAAGTGATTCGCTGAATTGCTTCTAGTCAGAGTGGTGCGTGTATATTTTAAAATCAACCCCTCAACCCTCAATGAAAATTACAGATAACCTGGAGAGTTTGGTTTTACTGGATGTATCCTCACAGGAAGGTATCGATCGTCTAAACGTGCGTGGTATTTGGTACAGCGTTGTTCAAACATAAATCGTCTTTATTTGAGAGTTTGTATATCATTCTCTTAATTACAAAAACTTAGACTAGAAACTGGAGTAATATCTCCAGTTGAGTGCAGCACTTACATCAAAAAATGTTTTTTCTTCTTCATTGGTTTGCTTCAATAGGATGCATTTTTTGCATTCGAGTTCTGTCCTTGTTAGATGTAATCAGCATAAAACATTCTGCTTCGGATCAGAAGTTATACGCTGACCGTCATGCTTATGACTGTCCGAGTGATCTTACGCGTTTAGCGTGAACAAGCCATCATAGTCAAGTGTTCAGTTGGAATACTGCGATCAAGCAAAATCTACCACTGACATGTAACCCTTCAGAACTACTACCTGCAATCATTGTTTAAGACCTTCGTTACTTTGAACGTAATTGAGTTCAAAAGTATGTCACTTTTATAGATGTTGGGGGAGAGTCTAATTTCCCCAAAGTGGCTTATTTTTCAAGATATCTTCGAAAAATAAATTGTGATTTTGAATTTATCTTTTCGCGCCACAACGTGCCAAAACTTAATTTTGGCGCACGTTTCTCCGGCGTCTCTGATTGGCCCATCCCACTTTTAATGCATCAATTCAACGTGGGATTCTTCAAGGCTGTTCAGAGACTATATATATGCAGACGCTGGTCTGCAATGTTACCTTTGGTTAGAGAGCAAATACATTCTCGACTGAAGGTCAAGGTCTTCTGTGTTCTTCTGGGGTTTTCGGGTATCGTTACGCTCTGTGCTACGTGTCCGTGATTCGTATAGTCGTGCGCTAGCCATTTCTCGTTATCGTTGACAGTAGGTTGTACTGACAAGGTTGTAAAATCGTAGTCTTTTCTGTTCAAGTATTAAATTTCCATGGCTTGTCGCCACCGGACTAAGTGGTACCGTGTCATAATAACTAAATATACACTCGATTGGCTTCAATCACAGTTGCAATCCATTTCAAGACAGTTCGATACGAGGGCGATTCGATCGGACAGTAGGGAATGTGGATAGCTTTTAAATGTAATCAACATGCTGTGAACTTTACATACAAACGTGGACTCATTTCGACACTGTCCGCACGATATCGCGTAAAAAGACCATAACAGAAGCTGTCATTTAAATACCTTCAACCTGAGTCGTATGTACTTTCTATTCGTCTTTCCTATGATCCAACACTCAATGGCCGCTTAAAAACTCATATCATTCAGGTCTCGTGAAATCAGTAGGTAGATTGTTTTCTACCGGCTGACAAGTACACTGTAAACATGAGTATACAACAGCGAGATAGTCTTTCAAAAGCGCCTCTTCGCTACACTAGTTGCAAACTTATTAAATGGTAGTAGTTGAATTACTAACGTGGACTATGCTGAATTATAAGGTTTAATGATGTGGACAGTACTTGCCTCAAAATGATTTATGTAAGGTGGTAAAATGTCACCAGGTGACTCATCCTAGAGCTGATTTGATCTGACGAACCAGTAAAGATTAATCCAACGACAACTCAATGTATCAAGAGCCATCAACTCCTCGTTTGACAACCATTTCCATAGATACCATGTTGTATTTGGTTTGAATAGAACATGCAGAAATTATGCTTGTGTTGTTGGCAAGTTACCATTTCTGATGAACTCTGTGGATAGACTTGAAGCAGCTGATACAAAATTTGGAGAGTAAGAACACAGTAGTTTTTGAAGAGGCAAACAGATGAATCAAATACAAATTAGCCTGTACTGTTTACAGATTACTCTGTATATCCTTATTTTGCAAGTGACCACATCAGTGTATGATAATCGACATTTTAAAATGGGTTTGTCGAAGGATTCTTCCAAAGGAAATGAATTGAACTGAACGACACACCAGAAGAAATCACTTTTGGTTGCAGTGATCCGTTACTGGTCATTTTTTCCCGATGAAGTTATCTTAACAAGACTGAATATGTAAAGTATTTATGTCGTAAACAACTGTTCAATGTTGTTGTACGACGTAGGGTGTTTAGTGAAACTTGGTTGACTTCAGTCACTGCTATTCAGTTAAAAGTGGTGATTCATTGTTAGTTGAATGAATTTTTGGTTGTCACTTTAATGTGATTGGTTGCAATTTGTGCCGTGGTCTCACTGGATTGCACGGTAGAATTCCAAACTCAGAAGTTCATGTGCTCATTCAAATTCACGTGACACTGGAGAATAGCTAGAACAGGTTGACACTTGATATCTTACATGCGGATTGAAATATTAAAAAAAAGAGAAACGATGGCTTATTTTCTCATTTTTTGGCAAAAACAGAATGTCACAATTGACAGGTCTATTGTTACACTCTCGTTCGAAAGCCAACTACAGTTAGTGTTGATGCACTTGCAATATTACAGTCCCATATCTAAATTTGTAAAACATTTCCGTGTCATTAAGATTTCCACTTACACTGAGAGAACAGAACCGGCTGATGAGATTTTAGGTATTTTCTGCAGACTCAAATGAAAGACTGTTCAACTGCCGCGACCCTCAACAAAGTTGTCTCCAGTGCCTGATTCCACTTGCAAGTCTGCTAGGGCATTATCAATATCAGGTTGAACGTCATCCACAATTGATCGCAGCTGCCGCATTCCCATAGATAGTCCAGTCATCTCCCTTCGGGAAGAAGCATTAGACTCGAGTTTCGCTCTCATTAGAGCAGCTCATCAGTAATGCATATCTTTGCCACTGACGGGACT
>LOND01010907.1:2564-13840 GCA_014220965.1 Paragonimus kellicotti
AAATTCTGCCTCAGCAAGTTTCAGTTTTTAGGGAGGAAGATGTCTGGAGCGAACGGTTGCTGCATGCCTTTTAGTCACAGTAGTATCACGTCGTGTTTTAAAGAATGCGGGTGGTGTGAAGGGTTTTTGAGCTGCGGGTGTTGCTGGATCGGCTGAGAGTATCGTGAGAGTTTGGGTATTGCAATGTGGATTCTGATGGAATTTACGTTGGTTCATTTATTCCTCGTACTCAAGGAAATCAAGCTGTCCAAAAGCGGGTGATGCTGAATTTCAACCAGAAGACCAGAATGAGCTAGAAATGTGGCACCCAGGATTGCAGTCTGAACGTCTGCCACCAAAAACATCCAGCGAAAATGATGTCGTAGTGCAAGGTCAAGGGTAACGGAACTTCGACAGTAGGTTCGCATCAGTGTTTCGTTAGCTGCTTGTAAAAAGAAAACGAGGTGATAACGTCGGCGGTCGCCGGCGGTGCATGGAATTGCGTTTACCTTAGCATTGGTGTCAGTTAGGGAGTTGTAGCCTGTGGACCAGTCAGGGATGTAGAAAAAGCGACATTTGGAGGGAACACCTGGCACAGTAGTCGCCATCACTGCTTGGTCATGACGTTTCACTGCGCTGTCGATAGAGTAGTAAGGGTTCAAAGCTGAGTGCACGTCTTTGCCCGGTGGTCAAACGTACGGTGATACCAAAAATTATCATGATCATTATGTGTTAGTGTCGTCCGACGTCCAGACAGTATTCTAGATCGCCTGCGTAGTCTGTGCGACTGAGAACACAGGCTATAAACCAATGGCTGGACCCGTTTAGTCAAACAGTCTACCGACGCAGCAGGTCGTCGGAGGTTGACTGACAGATGTACTTGCAAGCTCGGGCTTAAGCTGAACATCCAACATTTTGTCGGTCGCTTCTGAAAGATGCTCTACGGCCACAGCACTGTTGAATGTATCCAAAATCTAACGGGTCGATGCTGGTAGGCTTTTCACTTACAACTGGCACAAAAAAGATGTCATCCATCTTTCGGCCTTTAAGAAGTTTCTTCATGTGCCACGGGAGCTGGGATGGCTTGCGGTCGTCTGGTTTTATTCTAAAAAATAGCTGGTTCAGTCTACACTGTTCAGGAACATCCACTCAGCCAATTAGAGCGTCCTTCAACTTGCACGGTTGGTCTTCAGATATATCGATAAGATCCGTGATTCCTCCAGCGGTCTCAGCAAAGATTGTCTGAATTATGTGGGGGTCCATCATGGTTTACGACTTTTAGCCTTTCGTTCGGAAAAAAGCTTCAACTTGTCCAAACCGGAGATGAGGGTTACTGACTTCAAATTCAGGCAGTTTAATGTGCACGGATGGGATCATCTGTTCAGTTTAATAATCATAGTCAGACACTGTAGCAGAGGAAACTTTTCAATACACAAAATTAATGAAGCATTCAACACGGTAACGTTTGTGGTGATTGAACAGAACCTCGGGAAATGAAAGTAAAAACAACGTGAAGATATTTCTAGTTCGCTGACTTATGACAACGGAAAATGTTGTTGAGGAGTTGACTACGTCGAGCTCACCAATTTGTAGTGGTCAAAAAGGAGTTGCTTATTAACCTAAGTAAATGCACGCGTACCTCATTGTATTATCAGTGACAACAAACTGAACAAATACAACAGAAAAATTACAGAGTCCAAACAGGTTACGATACTCAAAGAATTTGTCTCACAGAAGGTGTTTACAGGCATTCACCATGTCCACCACGATTTTCCAAATTACCAGTATCCCGAAGTTAGGGATATTACGGAGTTACCGTGAACTGCTGAAACGCGGTCGGAGCTGCGACGATGTTCGTAATACGACGGAGCTAAAAAATTGGATGAAAGGTCCGTGTAGTATCGTCAAGCGACTGCTCAAACAGAAAGGAGAGCAACGGTGTGCAAAAATCTTGCAGTGTATTTCAGGGTCGGTTTAATCGGTCTGAACATCATGCAAAAGTGATGCAAAAGGGTTGTTGTACAAAGCAAATCGCCGTTTGTAAGCAAAAATAAGAAAACTTCTACAACCCGTCGACGGATATGAATTTACTCAGCATGTTTAGCGATCACTAAACATCGAAATGCCCACGTGATGTTCCGTATACTTACGTCTACACCGATGCTGAACAGATTAAAAAATACTGACGTTAAATGATTAGCGCTGGACCAGATTTCGTCGCATCTCAACGAATGTTCACCACCCCCCCCCCCCCCCCCCCCCCTCCATAGAGCTTAGACAACAATGTGCAAGCGCAGCAGAAATATCCCATTCCCGATTCCATCAAGAAGCTTCGACGTTTCGTTGAAACCTTTAACTACTACCGTCGTTTCATTCCTCGCCACCTGCAGCTTCTGAAACTAGCAACCGGTCTGCATTGCGGTTCTAGAAAAGACGTTATTTTAAGTCTCGAGGCGCCACAAGCCTTTAGTAGAGTGGAGAAAGCATTCAGCATCGCAAATACTCCCCGCTCATGTTAATCCAGAGCTCATTTCTCACCTGATCGTTTAGACAGATGCAGCTAATTGTGTTTCTAGTGTATTGCTTTAGCTATGTTTCAGTGGTAAATTACGACCTGTCTCATTTTACTCCCGAAAGCTATCACCCGCGCAAGCCAATTATAGCACCTTTGGTCGTGAGCTGCTTGCAATCTATTTGTCCATTAGACATTTTCGTCACTTGTTAGAAGGAAGGAACTTCACCGTTTTAACTGACCATAAGCCTTTAATCTACGCCTTTAACGCTAGTCAAGACAAATATTCCCCTCGCGAAATTCGACACCTCGATTTTATAGCGCAATTCACAACGGATATCCGACACATCGACGGAAACTCCAATGTGGTTGCTGATGCGTTCTCAAGACTACATGTTAACGCGGTTTCTAGCCCGCAAAACATAAGTCTCGAGAAAACTGCTGGAATTCGAAAGTCAGATCACAACTTTTCATTCATTCATATTCCACTTTTCCAATGGTTCCGTACCTCATTGCATTTTCCGAATCCTTTATTCTGTGTGATAATTCCACAGGCATTTCATAACAAATTTTACCTCTTCCCTTCCGTCGTCCCATTTTTCTCCACTTGTATCCTTTGTCCCACCTTGAATTCCGCACCACGCTCAAATTAACTGCTGCCCGGTTATGTTTCGCCCAATAAGAACAAAGATTGCGCTGGTGGACTAAATCATGCCTTCATTGCCAGAGGAGCAAGGTACATGGCCACATCGTCACCTCCCTTGGGAATTTCTTCACTCCAGATGCAAATCAGTCCCACATTCATATTGATCCGGTTGGCCCAGTACTCGCATCAAACGGAAGAACGTACCTGCTTACGTACGTAGTGACCTGGAGATAACCCCGATCTGCCTGCTGTACGATGTGTAAAATTCTTCCCAAAATCTTAGTTCACATTGTACATAGGATCTTAAGATCTTTGTCTGCCGTCTGCTTGCCACATGCCATCGCGTTTGTTTGCATGCTTGTTGATTTATGCGCGCCAATGGCATCACACAACACTTTCGGCTTGCTCGCGCGCTCGATGATTGAATCCTTATCCTTCCTAGCTGCTTCCGCGTATCGCTGTCGTTTAGTACTGGTTGTGACCTATTGTAATCGCCACATGATATACCCTCGGTTTTACTCAATTATTCGTATTCTAAGTTCGCGTCCGGTACCTTTTGCGTATGCCTGGAAAGCGTCAGTTTAGTGCACTTCTGCTCTAAACGTGCGTCGACAGACTTACGCGATAACCTGTTGCCGTTTTCCTTGACGATCGACAAAACAATCCTTGCATTGTCAACGTTGGCGTCCTTATGAACAAAATCAGCGAAAAATGTCGCGTAAAAAAGAGTCAAATTCGGGTAATTACCCGGTGAGTTGTAACTGGCTAGATGCTGCCACCTACGCACGGCTGCTGCTCGATGTCACGGAGCTGTCCAATCAAGTTCTACAGACTTACCATGCAAGGTCCGGTGATGCAGGGTGGAGAGGACTGATCGTCGTGAGAAACGCTTTTGCTGTGGACGACCCTTTTTCCACTACAATTACAGCGGATTGGCCGTTTTACATAAAAATCGGAAATACGAGTGGAACAAAGATTTGTCCCCATAGGTGTCCCATTGCTCGAAAAGTGGGACTGAACAATGAACTTGTGAGTCTCGGTCTGTATAAAAACCGTCACAATTCGTCACTACAGACCGGAGTTCGCAATTCCGTTCAGTCCTGCAATCGTCTTAAACATCATATTGGCAGGATGATATACCATTGTAATGACTTGAAGATAACCCCGGTCTGTCCGCTGTACGATGTGCGAAACTCCCCCCAAAATCATAGTTCTCGTTGTACATAGAATCTTAAGAATCTTTGCCCGCCGTATGCTTGCTACATGCCATCGCGTTTGTTTTTTGCATGCTGGTCAGCTTGCTCGCGCGTTTGACGGTCGGATTTCTAACTTCCCTAGCTATCTCCGTTTGTCGATGTTGTCTAACACTGATTGGGACCTATTGTAACCATCGTATAATATACATATGATATCATACGATCATTACGATCGATATACTTCGAGTCTCCCGCAATTAGTTGTGCTCTTACTTCGCATCTGGTATAATTGTATGCACCTGGAAGGCGTTAAATCAGTGCAAGTATGCACCAAACCATCCTGGTTAATATGGTATTCAGGTATAAATTTAGTCAGGATAACACTATATGGTTCTGCACAGGGGTGCATGCAATTGCACCATTTAAGTGGTGTTGGCATTAGTTTCAATAAAATGTGATGTAATTCGCTTTGAATATGTCAGAGTTGTCTTGAACTATGTGCACATGCGTAAGTAACGGACAACGTTCCATTTATAATAAGAACACAAGTTTTCTTAGAATATTCTCAGAGAGGTTTCTACTAATGCTCATTACTTCATGCGTGCCAGTGACTACCACTTTTTAATTGGACAACGCTTCGTCCGTATGCCAAACTGTACCACAATATTGTTTCTGCTTCTCGGATTACCCGCGTTGGAATAATTTCCTCAGTCGACTCATGCGGAAGTTTTGGCACAGGTTTATCATCGAACAGTGAAAACGGCAACAATCTCAGATATAACAAAATGTACTTAAAATTATTGATAACCGTAAAAAATGCAACTCACCATTTATAATGCGCCTTGTGAGCATACTTTAGACATTCATAAATTCTCCAACCTTGAAAACTAAGTTACAAACCATAAAACAAACCTCGGAGGCGTCTCCTTACATAAAAATTTGAACAGCGATTTGCACCATATCAAACTAGTATTTTATGAACACATTATTTCGTTTTTCTGGTTGTCTTACGTGGAATTTCAATGATCGTCCGATAGTGGTCGGCCGGCGGTTAAAAGTGTGCTGTTTCCGTCCTGCTAATTTCACGTAACTGCTGCATCAAGGCACACTGGAAATTTCTCTTATACTCAAAAAAGAGGCAACACGTGGATGAGCTCCGCTACGTGCACATGTTGGTTCTTCTTACAACGCGGGTGACTGGCAGCCAACGAAATCATGTAGTGAGATCACCTTCGACGTCCCCAAAATCCTAAACTCCCTGCGACGTGAGAGTTGCCTTACCAGTACCACCGTGCCTGTTCACATTATCTTGTGAATGTAAATTTACTACAAACCACTAACATCAAAGTTAGTGTTGGCGTAGGTATCGCAGTCTTAGTCGTGACTCTATAATGAATCCGCGCCAGCTCTGCTACTATAGGCTACATTCACTAGGATAACAATGTTTTAGCTGTCACCGTTGGGAACGCCGCCCAACCATTCTGACGCTTGTTTGAATTCTGAAGGTCGACTGGAGTTTCCGTCGACATTCGTCCTCTCTGGCGGTTGCCGTGCGGTTGTGCTTGAGGTTCTCTCACGTCCAACTCCCTAGCGCCTTTAACTGTTGCGTTGAAGTCTGCTTGTGAACGGTGAGTAAATCAATAAATAAAGTTTGTTTGCAGATTCACCGTCTTCTCACTACGACTTCCGTTCCGCGTTAACATAAGGCTGGGAAAACCTTGGGCGTACGAACCTAGGAACTAGCATCGCGATAACCACCCCATTTCTGGGTTTATTTTTAGCTCCATTGCTTCACAACATCAAATGCACTCAGAACGCTTGCAAAGCTCCCCTGTAACATTGAAAGTCTCCTGAACATTGTCCATCCTCGGTGAGTTTAATCCTTGGCCCCACTCGCTCCCTTGCATTGATATCTATATTAGTTCATTTTTCCGCCACAAGAGACTAGGGGGTCTCTTTGAGTCCGTCACCATAGGTTATCCGGGGGCTTTCTGACCCTTCAGTGGTTGATACCGGGGGTCGAGTAATTAGACATAGGCTTCAGCTTCCCACTAAAGCGTAACGTAGACAGTGGCACAATCTATCAAATTTAGCGGCACAGTCAATCTCGATTGAGGAGCCTCGATTACGACAAACGGTACTTTCTCAAGAAGAATGGAGGGAAGTGACTGATCTGGGAACTTTGGTTCCCGGTTGATTTAGGTTCTTTGTATAGGCTGAGGACGACAAGTGAGACCTCAGCGGTTTCGTATTTGCTGCCAGCACTACTGTTTCCGGTAGGAAAGTCCACGAGGAACAAACGTACACAAGAAAGCGAAACTCTGTGTACAGAGAAGCATTGACGCTGTTGGTTTGAGTGTAATCAGCGACCGTGCAAGTTGTGCATGGGGAGACATCGCAAACGTGAGTCGATTTGTGTTAAGCTCACCATGAAGTCTTGCGGAGAAATTTGGGGTCCCCATATGCTTTTTGATATTCATGGCTTATACCGGGCGAGATTTGAGACAACCTGTGAACGCTTTTTAGACCCTAAATAAGATAGCACAGTAGTAGCTATTGAGTGCTGGGTAGGACGGACATAAGCGGCAATAATTCTTCCAAATGTCCCCTGAATAAATCGGCTCGGTGGGCGATTGAGCAGGTTCACTTTATACGAGCCCTTTGAGCAAGCGAGCTAACGGAGTGAGAGAGGTCGTTGGTGATGATTTTCCTTAGACAGGAATATTCAGTCACAAATTGCAGCTTGGTATCAACCAATGAATAATTGACGTCAACCCGACTTCAAGTTCATGCTACTCCGCGTTTACTAGTGTTGAATGAAAAACCACTGCGAGTAGCCCATTACGAAAGAGTATGTAGAGCATCTTGTACAGCTCCTTTGTTCTACAGAGCGTGGATGTCACGGAAGATTTTGATGTCATCCGAATACGGTAATACTGTAGAAAGTACTGAACCGGGCACCTCACCGGCAAATGATGTGGAAATAATGTGTTCACGAATGCGGTTTTGAGGGAACCCGCCAGAAGCTGTCATGCTAAATGAGAGAAAACCCTTGACAAGTAGCTGAAAATAGAGGCTCCACAGATAGTCCCCATACCACTCAATCAGAGCACTCCCAAAACTTATTGCTGGGATCTTGTTCAATAAAGTATCGCGATTCCCACCACCGAGTTCCTCGGGGAACTCAAGGACAACAACTTTCGTAGGAATGGTAGTGTACAAGGCATCCCTCCACCAATTCGTTGCCGTCGTGAGATTCGTCTACCCAACTTAGGTTAATGAGAACCACGTTTGTGACGGCTAAAGATGTCCCACGTTCTCCAAAAGTCAGGTGTCGTATCATCAACCAGGCTTCTTGTATCGAAACTCTCCAATTCACCAAAGACGTCCTTTTGTTTACCATCCAGAAAGCCCAACACATTAACATTATAAGCAACCCCCAAATTTGGTGCGCGTGTGAGTTTTTCAGTGTGTTACCTTTTCACCCCCTTATTACACAACTTTCACATTTGTTACGCTCATTGTACATATAAACTACTTGTCCATTGTTCGAATCAATACACACTTTGCCCTCGCTTGCCCTGTTTTCTGATTTCACGTGGTCGTTGTTACTGGAAGCCAACTGGGGCAAAACTCCCTATTGGCACAGTGGAGAAACAGAGTTCACTGAAAGTTTTCTGTTACTCAAAAAGAACAACATACAGCGGGCTTAGAGTGGTGGAATCTCTCGTGAGCAGTTACATTCGGTCGTCTTGTCACATCGTTAATTCATTTATTGGTTCCACTACAGTGTTTCCCGCCCTTCACGAAAGTTTTCGACCCTTCGTCGCCATTTTTGACATGCCGCCTATACCGTCCTATTCAGATTGATGTCTCGATCTAGTTTCTGTACTTTCCTACGATCTATTTGACAGCCTTTCCATCTTACTGGCTACAAACCCCATAAATACGAACGGGTTTGTGACCCTGTTGACTTCGGACTGGGCGGCGTAATAAAGCTTAGTTTGAAGGCCAGTCTTCTTCCAGTCTTCATGCGTCGGCCTTGGGCGGCTGAGTTGGCTGAGTAGTTTCGAGTTACTCGTGTGTACTCCGTCGTCCATTGTTCCCCTCAGTAACTCGTTGATCTGCTACCTGGCATGTTGCTGTCTTTCGGTCCGTGATCTGCCGTGAAATTATCCGTTGTTCTATTATCTGTTACAGTCAACTTGCAAGCTCATAAACCGTACATCCACGTAGAAAACCGCCGATTGGTTTGAAAGCCACTGACAAGAGCGCCACTGGGCGGCAGTCTCAGGAGTTGCATTTTCGCTCCATTTAAATATTTAACATAATGCGTGCGTTCTTTATTCATTCAGAACCTTCTCCACTCTAAGAGACGGAACAAATAATCCGAATAATGTTTGTGGCATGACTCATTCCTTTTCATCAGGACTTAATGACGCAGTCTCATCAGAATCTGAAGATTTTCTCACCGTTAGATCCAACGGTTCGTTTTCCACATGGGCAGGCTTAGATCTCAGTCGAGCAGGCCACTCTTCGTCATACCCTCTTGAAACGGCAGTTTGCGGGTGGTTACTAATTTCTGATTGAGGACAGCAAAACACCCCGCCACAGTACTTGACTGACGCGTGTGCAGAATCCCCACTGTCGTTAGTGAGCGGTCTATCTAACCTTCGAGCCTAAGGAGTTTCTCACTTGAAGTCAGTTGTACACGATATAGTACAGGAAAACTTTTAAGGGTCATTGCCATTTTATTGCACAGCAGTCTTTGAAAGTCTCCTGTGCCCTGCTCGCGTCGTCCGTTTTTCGATGTTCTCAACTAGCAAGCAGATCTTGAAGTTGTGAGAACCCTGCGTAAGTAGGTGTCGATCACACGCAACCGAATATAATTTAAGGGTTTCCTCCATTCTGTTGAGTATACACAAGAACGTGCAGTTTGAAAATGGCACGTATTTTCTGCGTGAATATTAAATCTTGAATTGTCCATATCATTGTCACCTGCGACATTTCTTTATTTTATACGGCATGCTTATTTTTCGATTACGTTCACGCCTTAGTGAAATTATTCATATTTTGACGAAGTCCCAGTTATCACGTGACAGATTCCGGAGAGTGGGCCCGACTCTGGCCAACAGTCGGTCCCTTATTGGGTCAATCGGAGGAGAAAGTAGACATAAATATCGGACTTGCTGTGATGCTATAACGCATGGCGGTAATTTTTCAAAACCATTTTCATGTTCCCATAGTTTACACTCATGACTTCCTGACTGCCGTGATTTTGTGTACTTTTGTTTTAGTGCGTCTTCGTGATAGACGTGTGTTGACCGTTCTGTATGCCTCTTGTGGGGCATGTCCGTCCTAACTGTCGTACTTACATCCTTGCTTCACTCGTAGTCGCGTAATAATAATGTATATTTTTCAACGCATTCGCGAGAGGCACGCTCGGATGTGCGCGATCATGACAGATAATTACAGGCGGTTACAAAGCAACAAAATGCCATGCGTTATAAGACTACGATGAAGATGCTGCTGATAAACAAAACTTACCCAGATAAGAGAAATGCGTTGCCGATTTCATCCAAATTCTGATCGCACCTACCAGGGGAAGCAAGAAATAGTTCGCTTGTTCCACAGATTCAGTTCAAAAGATGAGATGTTACACTAATTTTTCCTATACAAGGTTATGTAGGGGACGACGTTTCAAATATTTGAAGGTCATGCCGGGAAATACGTGCAAATACGTCTTCGAAGATTTCCGTCTTTATATGACGTAAGCAATATGGAAGAATTGTTTAAATAATTCGGCTTGCGCAAGGGAAGGCGGAAATTTCTGAAATCCGACAAATAAATTGATCAAAACTTCAGTGCAAGGCGTCTTTCGATTGCTGGAAAACGTCAGAAAGTTGAAAATCTCGCGAACCGCTTGGCCAATACGGGGTTTCTAACGTACATTCGTCGCGAAAATTTTCATCGCATAATGGATGTTTTCGAGAGTGAGAAAAAGAACACAGTCTCACGCGTGAAATGAGGAAATGTGGAGTGACTACATGTAATATGACAAATAATGTATACGCAATATTTTCTTAACAAAACTTTACGTGATATTAATATTTTTGTTTCTTTTAACAAAATATGTAATGTTGGCAGTCAACTGTCAACAATATTCCACGAGGATTGGTTAACCAGCGGTTACTTCTAGAATGTTTATCGCGTGCTAATCAAAATTGCGCACGAAGTTTTGATATTAGTTTGTTCTACGGGGTGAATGTTTAAGCTATAATCTATATTTCATAGCACAAAATAGTTCATAGTGGTTAACGAGTAGGGTTTGATGCAAGGAAGACAGCACGAGATGTGAATTGAGGTTTTAAGGCACTTACTTGAGGTGAACGTGTGTGGTATTTATTTCGTAAAGTTTTCTTTGGAGAGTTTTTCCTATGCCAGTCAACTAAACCATCAATATCGGATACCAACAACTTTATCCTGATGGTTTACCTGGGTGAATAGGTTATTACGAATGGGCATATATATGTTAGCTTTAATGCCGTTTTATTCCTGTTCCTTCTGAGGGAGTAAGTAGGAACGGGTTACATGTTACATGTGGCTGATAGCCAAATGTTCTCCGGACCACATTCAGAAATGACATCACGAGATACACAGGTACACAGTTACAAAGTAATAAGCATTGCAATTAAATTTGGATCCTTCGAATTTTCAGTCTTTCGTAAATAACAGTTGTTTCGCCAAATAACCCTCATTAAATACGATTTTCACGCTTATCTCCTGGAAATCAATGAGTTCGCACGATTTTACAGAAGTCGAACCGATGAAAGACTCATGAGGCGTTAAAAAGAGGTCACGATTTCTGGACAAAATTTTCGCACCACGTGTAGAACAGGACGGGTTTACACAAGTTCAGTCGAATTGTTTGCAGCTTTTTGCC
>LOND01010908.1:0-10088 GCA_014220965.1 Paragonimus kellicotti
CTCTAGTATCCACCCAGGCGTTTGTGCCAGTGGCAGGAGGCGGAGACGCTGTTTCTGTAGTCGCCACTCCAACGACTGACGCCCCAATCCCGGGCGCAAGTGTCAAAGACAGGGAACTGCACAGCAGCCGATTTACGAGTTACCTAAGCCAAAATCCACCAAAAGACCCCGCAGAAAGCTTTTTTTCCAGGAATTCATAATGATGAGGGTTTGTCGAGGCCACCCGCTGTGACGCAGAGAGCATTTCCTCGGATCGCCCCACTGGATACTTTTATCAGTGGTCCCAGCAAGCCGCGCACCATGCTCCCCTCCAAACCCTGCATTCAGCAGGTAAGAAAAACAAATGTTCCGCCGGTGAAAAATCCCAAACACCCTCCCAAAAAGCGTAATCCAGCAGGGGTGCAGAGGTCGCAAATTGCGACACCGAGAATGCATGTCAAACGCCTTGTTGAAACGCTGACGTACGCGCAAGCGGTGACGTCGCGCTCGCAGCCCCAGAGGAGGTCATCAGAACCACTCGGCAGCACAGACCGAGTGCAACCCCACCACCCTCCTCAATTTTAGGTCTTTTTTCCCAAGCGATTCCTCGCACTCTTCTTCTTTTCTCGCAAAGTCCAGCGAGGAAGTAGCTCTTAAATGCATGTATACGAACTGTCTGAGTCTGTTTAATAAATTACCGGAAATCAGACAGTTGATTCATGATACACAACCCCACATGTTTGCTTTCACGGAGACCTGGCTTGCAGATGACGTCAGTGACAGTGAACTGAGTGTCCCCGGGTATTCAGTTTACCGAGCTGACTCCGCCCGAGGGAGAATGGGGGTTCTGCGATTTTCTTTCACCACTGTCTCCCAATACCCACGGTTATCGGTGGATTTCACTCCTCTGATAAATGTGACGCTCTGTGGCTTCGACTGGCGTTGCGTGGCCACGACTCACTCCTAGTGGGAGTTATTTATCGTTCTCCCTCATCCGACGACGACGACTCTTCTTGTAAACCTAGACAACTTCCTAGGGCTACAACACTACACTCATCTGCTTATTATTATTATCTGCCCAAGATAGAACTGGGCAACAGTTTCTCACCAGGTATGTGAAAGCGGATTCTCGACTTCCTTACTGACGTTGATACGACGGAGAGCGTGGACACAGCATGTCAACGCCCCGACGCGGCATCGTCCTGGTCAGACTCCCTCTCTGCTTGACCTAGTCATCACTAATGAGAGCCACCTGGTAGACAGAGTGATCATCAAGCCACCACTTGGTCACAGTGACCACTCTCTGCTCACCTTTGATCTTATCTGTTACAACAACCAGTAAAAAAGTCCACAGTTCGAAATTTTAACCAGGCTGATTTTAACGGTCTGAGAAGCTACCTAGGGTCACTTCTTCTTGATTATGACTCCGTGGACCAGAACTACTACGCATTTAAAAGCGCGATTGAGAAAGCAGACGACTTATTTGTACCGCGCAAACTGTGCACTTTCTCTTATCGGCCACCTCTTCCGCGCAGAATACGTCGTCTCCTCGATGAACGTTCCCATTTATACGCGAAGCATAAGCTTACGGGAAGCTCGGAGGACCTAGGTGCGTTCCACATTGTTCGAAATAGGTGTAGGCGGGAAATCCGTGAACACACCAAACTCGTACAAGAAAAGGTCCTCCTCAGAGCCCGCGGGAACAAAAACTTCTTATTCAAACATGCGACGACTAAGAAAGAATAAACCCTCGGCTCTTCCTTTGCGACTGTCCGACGGGGAAACCTCATCTGACCCACTAGTTGTGGCCGAGTTATTCAGGGAATACTACTCGGCAGTCTACAACGTCGCACCGGGTTGTAACGGTAATGGATAGGCTCCAAAGGTAAGCGTACAAACAAAACAGAAGACGTATCGGTAAAAAGGAACGACTCACTGATAAGTCGAGGTCCGCTGAGTTGAATAGACCACCACAAGAAGGAAAGACAGCGCCAGGGTGAAGTTCGGAAAACGACCGACGGATAATTCCACACGCGGCGTGGGATGACGAACGTTGAGCGTCGACGGATTAGCCAACACGCGGAGCTAAAATATTTCAACGTGCAACTGCTTTACCAGCTCAAAATCCGCACAAATGGAGAAGACAGAGACGGTGCGCGGTAACTCCCGTTTATTCGTGTTGACGATTCAATTCAAAAGTGAGTTGATGATTTCAAACAAGTGTACAGATGAGGTTAACAAAACGGTATATACAGAAATGTACAAAAATGAATTATGAAATATAACTGTGAATTGTGGACACTATAATACTCCCCTACCAGAGCGTTTGTGGGTTAAAAACACGATGAAAGGACGGGCAATGAAGAGAAAACGAAAACAAACGCTCGATAGACACGTCACGTATGGTAATCTGTCAGGTGTTTCGGCCAGTGTACCGAACGCCCTCTACGTGTGGTGCGTTGTTCGACAGAACAGGGGGCTGGGCTGCAGGTGGATGTGATACTGTCGGGAGTGGGGAGGGGTTGCTTTCAGTCAACATCGGCTCAGGTGGGTCAACATCCTTCTCTGTGTAGGCTGGCTTTAGTCGATCAATGGATACGGATTCGCTTCGTCCGGACCTGTCGATAATGAAAAATTTCTCGTCGCGCTTAACCACCTTGAAGGGACCAAGGTATCGTGGTTGTAGGGGTTTCCTAGTGGCGTCTTGGCGCATAAACAGAAATTTACATGTAAACAAGTCGCCGTGAAACGAAGGCCGGACATGTGTTGTCGTAAACGTGAAATGTAATCCGTACCTGGGTCTGTATGAGTCGAGGGTTGAATCAATTCCCCTGGGAGGTGCAAGTTGGTACCGTAGACTAATTCAGAGGCAGTGCAGCCAATGTCCTCTTTAACGGTAGACCGTATTCCAAGGAGAATGAGTGGTAGGCGCTCGCTCCATTTCGTTGCGTCGGACTGCGCGGTTATCGAAGCCTTTAGCTGTCGGTGAAAACGTTCGACTAAACCATTAGCGCAAGGATGGTACGCCGTCGTTTTAATGTGCGAACAACCCAGTAACTCCGTGAAGTTTCGAAAAAGAGAAGACTGGAACTGAGTGCCTCGATCCGTAGTGATTGTAGATGGCACACCAAAATTAGCAATCCAATGTTCCAAGAAGGTTTTAGCGACCGTCTCCGCTGAAACATCTCTAATGGGCACAGCTAATGGCCAACGGGTAAAACGGTCAATTGCGGTCAATATATACGTACAATCGTTGGAGGGTGGTAGTGGGCCAACGATGTCAAGGTGTACATGTGAAAAACGGGCGTCTGGCTGGGAGAATGTGCCAGGTGTAGTAACCGTATGCTGTGCACTTTACTCCTTTGGCACTCCATGCATTGTTGTGACCAGAGGCGAACATCTTTGTTCATAGAGGGCCAAACAAAGCGTTGTGCGATCAACTTCAATGTGCCGCGTTTTCCGGGGTGAGATAAACGGTGGAAATGATTAAAAACAGTACGTCGGTAAGAAAGTGGGACAAAAGGTCTAGGTGTACCCGTTGAAGTATCGCATAGAATGTCACCAGCTTGCGTCGGCAGAGGGATGGTAGATAATTTCAAGGACTTACTGATGGAAAGGTCCTTCATGTCCTCACTGTGCTGCTGGGCAGTGGCCATTTTAGACAAATCAAAGGAGGGTGACGAATGGACTGAGTTGATGTCAGGACGTGATAATGCATCAGCAACGATATTGGCGTCACCACGTAGGTGTCGGATGTCCGTGGTGAATTGTGAGATGTAGTCCAAATGTCTGATTTCACGTGGGGAGTACCGATCAGGTTTGGCGTGGAAAGCAAATGTCAAGGGCTTGTGATCGGTTTGAACAACAAGTGTCGACCTTCCAGAAGGTGTCGAAAGTAACGGATCGCCAAATAAATAGCCAGCAGTTCACGTCCAAAGGTGCTGTACTTAATCTGTGCTGGTTGAAGCTTTTGGGGGAAAAAGGCCAAAGGTTGCTGTTCACCATTTACGGATTGTTCTAAGACAGCGCCGACGACAGCCTTCGATGCATCCGTGGTGAAAATGAGACGGGCGTCTAGATCACAACCGGTGAAGCGTAGTTAGGTAGCGTGGCATAGGGCTTCTTTGCCGCAGAGAATGCTGCTTTGGCTTCCTGTGGGAGTTCAATTGACTTACTTTTGGAGTCAACCAGGTCTGTCAATGGTTTTAAAATGTCCGCGCAATGGGGAATGAAACGCCGATAATAGTTAAGTATGCCAAGGAATCGTCGAAGTTGGGTCATCGTAGTGGGGATCGGAAAATTCGAGATAGACTCGACTTTATCTGGCAGAGGTGTGATGCCGGTTTGGTCGATGCGATGTCCCAAGAAATCCAATGAACTAACTCCAAAGGCACACTTGTCGATGTTGATTTTAATATCATATTGCGCGAAACGGTCGAAAACAGCACGAAGATGAGAAAAGTGTTCTTCGTTTGAGCGGCTAACGATCATCGATGTGAACGTATGCGAAGGGCAGTCCACGCAACACTTCGTCCATGAATCGCTGAAATGTTTGAGCCGCATTACGGAGCCCGAAGGGCATTCTTGTAAACTCAAAAGTCCAAAAGGTGTTGTGATGGCTGTTTTCGGAATGTCCTCTTCGGCAACTGGGATGTGATACCAGGTCTAATTTAGAGAAAATAGTAGCGCCAGCGAGTCCTAAGAAAAGTCGTGGATATGTGGTATAGGGTACCTGTCCGGGATTGTGCAGTTGTTGAGAGCGCGGTAATCACCGCAAGGTCGCCAATCGCCCGGAGACTTTTTGGGTACCATGTGTAGTGGTGTCGCCCAAGAGCTGTTTGAAGGTCGAATTATGCCCAACTGAAGCATATGTTCGAATTCAGCCTTGGCTATTTTCAGTTTGTCTGGGTGTAAACGGCGTGGACGAGCAAAAATCGGAGGACCGCGTGTTGTAATATGGTGTTCCACGTTGTGCTTAACCGTCTCGGTATGTGAGCACGGCCGAGTTAACGAAGGGAACTCTTTCAACAGTGCTGCAAAAGACGGTGTTGGTGGAAGAGCAGGCCGGATGCCGATTGATGCGATCGTCGATTGGGTGCCATTTACTGTGCATGCGGTAGTGTTGTCAATTAGCTTGCGCCTCTTGACATCAACGGAAAGGTTAAAATGTGCCAGGAAGTCGGCACCGATGAGTGGCGTTTGAACGTCGGCAAGCAGGAATATCCATCGAAAACATCGCCGGAGACCAAGATCGACAGTGAGAGAGCGTTCCCCGAAAGTTTTGATGCGACTTTGATTCGCGGCCTGTAAAGTGTACTGGCCAGACTGAAGTCGATCATTTGGTTGCGGTGGAATAACGCTGAGCTCGGCTCCGGTATCTATAAGGAACCGCAAGCCGGTCGATCGATCCCTGATGAAAAATAGGCGACTAGTACCTGCTGGGCCAGCGACAGTCGTCGCCGTTACTGGCTGGCCTGCCGGTTTGACGGTGACGCGTGGCGAGTTCGGAATGTGCACGGCTGGGTGCACTTCTTCGCTTTGTGCCGAAAGTTTTGGTGGTACCAACACCACCTTGATGGACTGCGGGAGTTAGATCGTGCACGGCTTTTGGGTGGATGCCTCTTCAGCTCGTTGATCTGCATAGCCATATTATCCATACGATGGCACATCTCAATCAAAAGTTTCAGGCTATCATCAGTAGTTGAGACTGAAGGGGACGACGTGGGAACAGCTTTGGTTGCGGAAAGTTTCCGATGCCTTGTCCGCAAGGGCTGCCAATTTGTCAACTGAGCTGTCTTCATCCATGGCGGCCAAAATGTGCTGTACAGCAGATGGCAGTTTTTCCGCCCATAACTGTCTCAAGATTGCATCATCAAGCTTCCGCGAGTGGGGTGTGTAGTGGACAAGTGGGCATACGCTAGACCCTCGTCCACTAACAATTTAAAGCGCCTTTCCTGAAGAGCATTCGAAACGTAGTCCCAACAGGCATCGAACTAGAGAACGCATTGAGGTTTAGAAACAAACCGTATATTTCCAGCAATGTTTGGAAATATGATAAGTAGTTAGCTCTAGCCTAGTCTGGGACCAACGGCAGCAACCAAGAGAAGAAAGAAAAGAAGCGCGAGGTGGGCTACCGCCCACTCGGCGGCACTCAAAAGCGCGCCAAGCGAAAAGTGCGTGGAACCTTCGAGTGCGTTAAACAACGCTCGGAAAGGTTCGGGCTAAACGACCTTGAAGAATGGAATAGAAGATGAGTCGTTAGGAAAAGGACAAGCGTTACTGCGTGCAATTAGTTGCACGACTGAAGAAAGTGGCACTGAGTTCATATCAGGCCTCCTATAGCAGGCGTACACAGAATCATGCGTACAGAACAAGCAAGCGGGAAAACATGGTTGCAGCCGGGATCCTTAGAGAAGCCACACGATCGCTGGTCACTACAGGTGTCCAACGTTGAACGTCGACGGATTAGCCAACACGCGGAGCTAAAATATTTCAACGTGCAACTGCTTTACCAGCTCAAAATCCGCACAAATGGAGAAGACAGAGACGGTGCGCGCGGTGAACTCGCTGATTTTATCTGTACGTCTACATTAAATTTCAGATGTTGACACGAGGTTGAAGTGGCGATGATTCAAGTTTCCCAGATTTATCACCTTTTGGATGTTCCCGAATTTCAGTTACGACGCGAAATTCAAGTTTCCCAGTTGTAACGCCGCGTGATGCCGTGCTGTTGACGGCGTTTTTGTCTTCCACTGTGTTAGTCGTGTGCTTTTCTCATTGGGCCTTTGACTCACACTTTTTTGTTTTCTTTTTTCATAGGACTATCGTTGAACCCTTACTTCAGAAGAACGTTGTCCCCGGTGTCTCCACGTTGCTCAAAGTTGGTTTACGAGTGTAACGGGTACACGAAGCCAGAACGTCTGGCTTGCCTGTTAGACAGTACGTAAGATCAAGCGAAACGAAGGCGACTTATCAAAAAAACAACAAATGTGAAAAAGTGTGTTGTTTGCAACGTGCGAGCGAAACGATAATACAACGAAACCGATGACCAGCGCGCGTATTTCGTTCGAGTTCGTGTTCAAATTCAATTTCCCCAACACTGAATAGTTGTTCCCGATAAGGTCACCAAAATAATCACACCGGGATGCCAGAGAAGAGCATTCAGAACTGCGACTGCCTCACTAAAGAAAGGGCTTTCGGCCTTTCATGGTTCCGTTTTCCGATTTAGAAGCCCGACTTGATTAACTCAATATCATTGTGGGGATTGGGGAAAGATAAGAAAAAGGAACCATCCCCGACTCCCAATGATTGTCCAACTACACGATGTTCGGTATTCGCTTTCCTGAGACAAGCAGTACGATGGATTACAACGAAGATAGGCGTGCTATCATGCGGATTCCTTGGTTCGTACGCCTGAAGTTTTCCAAGCCTCACGTTAAAGCGAATCGGAAAACATAATGAGAAGACGGCGTAATTTGGAAAAATCTTATTTATTGATTTACTCACCGTTCACAAGCAGACTTCAACGCAACAGTTAAAGGCGCTAGGGAGTTGGACGTGAGAGAACCTCGAGCACAACCGCACGGCAACCGCCAGAGAGGACGAATGTCGACGGGAAACTCCAGTCGACCTTCAGAATTCAAACAAGCGTCAGACTGGTTGGGCGGCGTTCCCAACGGTGACAGCTAAAACATTGTTATCCTAGTGAATGTAGCCTATAGTAGTAGAGATGGCGCGGATTCATTATACAGCCACGACTAAAACTGCGATACCTACGCCAACACACTAACTTTGATGTTAGTGGTTTGTAGTAAATTTACATTCACAAGATAATGTGAACAGGCACGGTGGTACTGGTAAGGCAACTCTCACGTCGCAGGGAGTTTGAGGATTTTGGGGATTTCGAAGGTGACTCTCACTACATCAGCCCCCCTAGAAGGGCGACTAATATAGGAGGCCTTCTACCTATAAATTTTAATCCTAGGCAACAGCTGCTGTCTTGCTGGCCAGCCGCGCGCGAGCCACCCAACCTGAAAACGCCTCCTGAGGACGTGACAGGGGGTGTGATTTCCTCATTGCGCAGGCACAGAGTGCTACGACTTTCATGTTGCTTTGCTTTCTCTGGCGGCGCATGTACTTGAAGAGAAAATTCTTATTCTCGCGGGCTACTAGTAGGATCTTTGACTGTATCCGTTGGGTGTGTTGACGGATTTCCCGCTTGCACCTGTTTCGTACGGAGCGGAAGGCGTTTAGATCCTCCGGCTTGCCCGTCAGCTTTTGCTTAGAGAATAGACGGGAACGTAGGTCAAGAAGACGACGTTACGTTCCGCGGAACATATATGTTCCGCGGAAGCGGTGAGCGAGAGGTGAACTTCCGTAGTTTACGAGGAACAAATTAGTTTGGAAACGAATTTATCCGTCATCCAATGAGAAAATTCGGCTGTACAAACTATTTTCTCCTGGTTATGGAGGTGAACCTGCCGCCCTATTCGTACGTAGGTACGTTGCTGTAACGTGCAGCGGAGTGGAGGCACTGAGGAACAGCGTTTCTCTGAAGGACGAGGGCCAAACGGAAATCTGGAATGGTAACAAAAACCGACAAGCATGAGCCGGAGGCCCAGTAAGTCATGCACACAACTTACTCAGTCAAAAACTCAAATGGCGTCAATCACACGACAACGAACTGTATTACATGACCTTGAGTTGAAAGCGCATTTTCAGAAGAGTTCATTTAGAGTTATACCCTTGGCTCATAAAAACAAAAAAGGCCCGCAACTTGGCGGGTAACTCGAAATTTGATTCAAATTTTCTCGCTGTCATTGTCTGACTATATTTTTTGTCCTATTGGTGCCCTGCGCATCAAAAAGTTATATACGATTACTGTTATTCGTTACCGAATAACATACCAATTCATTAAATATTGAATTTTTGGGTTACATTGTATTCGTATCCGTTTTATACTGTATCCGTTTATATTGTTCCTACTGACAATGACTCGAGTTAGATCTAGCAGTGCTGGGACTCAACAAACCCCGACTGAGGCGGTAAGCATTTGCGGCCGGTACGGGTGCAAGATGTCCGTACAGAACGTGCTCCAAGTGCCAGAAGTGGTATCACTTTAAATGCACTGGCCTCAACGAAGACCAGTACAAGCAGCTTGCTTCTTCAGCTCTTCATTTTATCTGCATGAGCTGCAGGTTTGACGACAGTCAGAAGCGCCGTTTTGCCGACGACTAGTCACGCACGCACCGCGAAAAGTGGAGCGACGCAGAAAACCTGCGACTGCAAATGCGGAGCTCTTCTTAGCACCGTATGTCCTTCCATTTCTTCCATGGGGAGTAGGGTGGAGGAGTTCCAACGGACTCTGTCTGAAATGAAGTTGGAACTCCAGTCCTTGAATGAATACATAGCGCTTGCTCTCCCTGGTGTTGCAATCACCAAGAAGGCAGTTGCCCTGTCAACTGCACATATAGAGGAGGCAGCCGCAAACATGAAAGAGAAAGCTCTCAGAGAAAGGAGAGTTGTCTTATGGGGCCGCTTCCCCACAACGTCTCCTCCAACTGAGCTAGCTAGGACAGTCTTAGCTTCTTCATTCTCCCCGGACGTCACCAACCTCGTACTCGCGAGCAGGCTGCGCGCTAAGACAACCAAAAAGTCCCTTGGCCTTTTGGTAACCTTGCCAGCCACGCTCACTCCTGAGACGGTCGTGGAGAAAACAGTGACTTTGAAATCCGCCAACGCCCTCCTGAAAGGCGTATCTTTCGATCGCTGTCGACAAGAGAGGGCGAGGCGCGAGCAGCGGGTTAAGACTAAGTCACAAATTATGGCGGACCGGAAGCTACAACTGGAGACTAAGGTCGTAGTGTCTGCTCCAGTATCCACCCAGGCGTTTGTGCCAGTGGCGGAAAGCGGGGACGCTGTTTCTGTAGTCGCCACTCCAACGACTGACGCCCCAAGCCCGGGCGCAAGTGTCAAAGACACGGAAACTGCACAAAAGCCGTTTCACGAGTTACCTAAGCCAAAATCCACCAAAAGGCCCCGCAGAAAGTTCTTTCTTCCAAGAATTCGTAATAATGGGAGCCTGTTGGGGCCGCCTCCTGTGACGCAGA
>LOND01010909.1:0-11685 GCA_014220965.1 Paragonimus kellicotti
TATGTCTCAACAAACGTATGGGTTTGTGATATATTTGAGTTGAAAAGTTGGGCAAATAAATCGGTGGCTATTGAATTGAAACAATGGCAACAGTGGTTTTCACCTCACAACGGTTGGGTGATAGACGTGAACCAGCTGAAGTTTTTAGGAAGTTTTAACGTTGACAGTATGTACGTTCAGGGATGTTACCTGCTGCGCGATAATTCGTCCGGTACAACAACTCACCAATATATTTCATAACATCGTATAATAATTCTGTCATACATCACGGATTATACAAACTATGATTTCATCATCAGAATTAAAACAATGTGCACTGCAAAAATACCATCAAAACTTAGTTGTTCCTAAATCGCATACTTAGGCGGGTCAGAGTTATAGCAGGTCAGCACTATGTTTAAAACAATCTAATATGTTTTACTGTTACTGCTTGTAGCCCCAGTTAGAAAATGACCAGAAGATACAAAATAGCATGCAAGTTTCTAAATATGTAAGCTATTTGTTTGTATAAAATGTGAACGTTGTCATTTACCAACTGCAGCTGAATAGAAAATTGTCATGCGTTTTTCAATCCACTTTATTGCATCTACGTAATTCTAAGTTGACCATATTTGTCGTTTTAAAACTATTACGCCCGCCATTAAACCAGCGCAAAATGTCATGATGAAATCATTTTTCGGTTTCGCAACAAAATAAAAAGCATGACATTTGTACATGAAGCATGCTTAAAACATTGCTACTTGACTTAGTCAGTGATAGCGTTGATAATAACGTTTGTGGAAGATCCAAAAGGTGCTTACATTTTTATTCTGGGAATAATGATAAACCCGACCCCAAATATGCCTTGTAATGAAGTCATATTTGTCTGATAGTTGGCTCTTCCCCAATTCTAAGTTATTCTTTCTCAGCCATATCACATTAGCTGAAGATCTTAACGTTCTTTGTGGAGAAATCATATTGCGAAGTTTCTGAGTGAGCGCCACAGAATTACTCCACTGATCGTCAGTTAAGTTGGCCTATAGTATGTTATCTGGTCAGTTATTCGTGAGTGAGCACAGGAAGTATTAAACAATCACGATTTGAAACGAAACACTTTTCACACTGCATGTGTTATCACATGAATTATTTGACAACCCTGTCGATGCTGCGCGTGATGGACATTGGCTGGGCAAAAAATGTATTCCGCATGTCAGAGAGTGAAACGTATCTGGAAGACCACCTTGCACCAAGCGTTTCAACCAAATATTTTGTTTCCTTCGCACAAAACGTTCATTTTCTGGAGTCAACATTCAAGTTTTACTGATTTGCTAGTAGTGAAGTTGGTGCCTATGGCAAAGCAGTGTTACGGGAAAGCTCAGTAATTTTACTGGTCTCTCATAAACTATAAACTAGCGAATTAAGAAGCAATACTACCTAATTAATAAAACCGTTAGAGAGAGGGCGTTACTACTGAATTTCACCCATTTAATCAATCGTAATTGTTTATAAAATAACATGTTTGCATATACCATTTAATGTTTGGATTACACTTTAACTATATATGGAACAGGGGTGCACATAAGCGTTACTGAGTATCCTGCGCATTTGTTAATCAAGAAAACAACGCCAATAGGTTAGAAACTCGTAAAATAAGTGTGAAAATAAAAGTTAATGTTACTGTTCTACTTCGCTCATAATCAAACACTGTTTCCTGTGAACTACTTATTCGGTCACTCACTATAGAGCAAAACGAAAGGAACAGTCATGCACTTGTGTAATCATCAACAGATATTCATGATAAAGGAACCTCAACAAAAAATTTCTACTGACTAGTTAACCCTTTCACGCAGAGAGGTTTAAGGCTCTGCAAACAGGCACGTAGGCCGAAACACATCAAGCAAAGGCATTCTTGTTAGGGCGTCTTTGGGGACTGATGCAATGTAAGACTAACTGATAGAATCAAACAGATGAAAACTGGAGATTTTAAGTCTTCATTAGCCGTAATAAAATCGGACTTCGGTGAAGACAGAGAGCCAATCGTGCAACGTACTCAGCATCATAAATTTGCCACAACAATTAGTCAGGGGATGAATGAACTACTACACAAAGGTGACTACTGAACGTGCATTTATTATACAAACGTGCAAGCAGGCAGTATGTCGAGAACACTGTGGGATGGATCAGACAAATATGACAGTTTGTGAGTGCAAAGTTGGGTACATGTTGATTTTTGCTGCAAGTCACAATAAAGAATTATATAGTAGGTCAGTGATATACACGAACATTCTGGGTGTTTCATAGCTGAAAAGTGACCCCAAAGTTTAGGGGGACCAGTGTGATGAAGGACGCCCACATTTGGTGAAAATTCGTGGACCAATCGACAGAGGATGAGCAGGATGAAAATACGAGAATGCACTGTGCATGGATGCAGGGCATGGTAGAAAAATACGCACCCAGTGTGCTGTCTCAGGAAAAGTACACAATGCGGTGATAACACAACGCCTCTTGAACATATAGAATATAGCTGACGAATAAAAACGACTATACACACAGAGGCGTCGTGGAGAATGTCTTGTGGGCTTTTCAAAATACACACAGCAAAAGTGCACGTACTGATCGTGAAAGTGAACTTTAACCAGGGCAAGTTTGAGAGAAGTTCTGGTTTCCGAAGAGTCTATATTTTCCATGCGTGTATACATGAATTCTGCTATTCAACATCAATAATGTGAACACGCGATCAGCTGATCTTTTATCACAACTAAAGACATACGGAAACAAAATAGATTACGGTTCAAAGAGCTAACGGAACATGGTATTAAGGAAATCATTGACCAACCGTCTTACGTTAAAATGTTTGCTCGTTAATCAGGGTGATAATTGTACGATTGCAATAGAAAACAACGCTATTTAACTCACTGTTTACACTCCAGTATCAGTGAATTTAACAATGTCGATTTGCCTGCCAAGTTCTGATCATACAGGATACGGACTACTTCTAGTCCCCACACTATTTGGCAGAGTGCTTGTTATATACAAAAGTTGTGACACAACGTTACGATGAGACGGTTTGGTTGTGTCTACCGTGAGCTCAAATGATCACGGGCCAAAACGCTCATCTCAGAATCTTGAGTGACAGAATGAAACTATCATTCCGAATTCAACAAAGAAAATATCATTCTCCGCAACTTTCTTTGACGGTAACTGTTTAAGAGGTAATCGGAATCGGTAAACGTGGTCATGTACAACTTGTTGCAATTTGATGTTCATCATTATGTTACAGATTTTGTGCACCATAAGAAGGCAGCCTCGTTACAATCAGCAATTCCATTCACATGTATTTTGTATGCTCAGAGAGTTTCAAGCACACTTCAGCTATAGACATTTCCAAACCCATATTAAAAACAGCCGGTACTTCTTCTAGACTTATATGCTAACATAAACATGGGGGATAGAAATGACCACTTACCACCTGCGGGGGGCACAACTTGATCCAGCAATTTTGGACTGGTTCGTTTCCAGATTTTTTTGATCACAGTGCGTAGTTCCTCGTTCAATTGATCAATAGGTGCGCCTAGATAGAGACAGGCAGATGAAAATAAACACTTAGGCTTTGTAGTATTGTTTAAATTAGAGATACCCTCAGGAAAATTTGTTGCATCAACATCGTTGATAAAATAAAAATTAACTGCCCGCTTTTGTTCGTGACATACTTGAATATTGATTGATATGCACTCGATTCACAGCTGACGAATGTCTGTGTTTTTGTGCTCATTTCAGTGCACCCTCGCATCTATTCATGTGCTCGTATTTCTTCCCTATTTTTAATATTTTATAGGGATTTCAAGAAGCCGTGTTGCTGAACATGCAAAGAACAACCTGTAGTCAAAATGTGGCTTATATTTTACGTGTCTCCAGCGGTCATTCATGCTTACATTTCTGAAATCGGCCCGGTCAAAATTACTCATATGAGACAACGGAATAATGTTCACCTCAATTTTGTGCCTTGTAATTAGTTGGATTTTTGTGTTGGCAATAGATTCTGTGCTGTGAATTGAAATGTTTGTCTTATGGTCATAGAAGTTCTTACCCAGCAATCAATATACTGGGTTTTGCTATTTCACAGCCAGTGCATCTTAACATGGTCAAAACGGGACTTCGTGTGGATTACTCAAATTGTCCTACAAACGACTATATAATCAGTTCTTAAATTAGATACTCTCGAATCAATAAAAATGATCACGAGTAGCAGTGTTTTGCATGGCAATTGTAAATGTGTCTGAGAGGATTTTCCAGAGATAAGACAAGGTGATGTTAGTGTCATCAATACTTTCGCCTTCACAGATTCCACTATCGCGGCTCGGTTGGTATCACTCAGATACACGTCATTATCGACACGTGTGTATGCGCTAATTGAGCATGCTGGTGAGCTGATCGGCACAATCCGCGCAATGTATGATGATTAATTCCCATGTTTTTCTCAGTGTAACTAAACCGTGAGTATGTGTTTATAGATATTTCTAGAGATATGAGATCACATTCGTAATCACAAGGAATGCATGTAAATCGAGAGGATGCATTTCGCTCTAAAATTAGCGAGAGCGATATTGGGCTGCGCCTTCCGTCTGCTCATTTTGGTACATCACACGCTGGTACATGGAAACGGTCAAAAAATTGTCGTTATAAACCAGTCAACCTAGGATTGCATTCATGGAACATTGGAATGATAGTTATGACGGTCTAGCAATTAGTATATCTTTTCAAGTGGATGACAAAAACAACAGTAACAAAAGCTTTGTGATATTCAGCTGCACACCGCTGCGTGCAGTCAGACCATGCGCTCAACAAGAAGCGAAGATTGAAAAGACGAGAAATATTCACCCGATGGACCAGTGTGCATATTTCTTGTCTTTCCTTGGTAGTCCCAGATTGTTTGCTGTTCATCTACTCAGCTATATGAGTCGCCGTTCAACTGTTCTGATCGGGTGGCTGGAGTACAGTTCATACTAGCAACGGTAAGGTGGGGAATAGTGTCAGGTATTCAGACTTGAAACCCTAACGATTGATCGATTGATGTGCCACAGGTACACCGTCAGATTCATTCAGTATTGGAATAGACGGAACGCAAAAATGGAAGGAAACTTTCCGTCGACGATTTACGAGAGTTTAGTTCCATATTCATAACATAACAGCATTTGTTATTGTGCGGGAACTTGTCAAGAACTGGATGTACCTGCTGCTTGCTAATTCCCTCAAGGGCCCGAAAATTGAAGCCTTGTTGTTGACAGTTACTAGTGACCAAAACGCCTGCCCAACTTTTCGTTTTTGTAACTTTCCTTATATTTACTTATTATAGTTTTCATTATTGTTCGATCAGTAGGGGCTTGAGGACTAAGATTTTACCGCACTTGAGACGTGAACGATATGTCGAATAATCAAGTTCATCTAGATCGTTATATCATTGACACCGGTTGTTAAAGGTAATGTAGATATTGGTGTGACTGAGCAGTTTGCTTAATCTTTTTCAGCTAACTGATATATTTGTACATCATGACAACCCTCACCGATAGTGGCGTTTCCCACACAAATTCGAATATAAGCAGCAGACGGTAGTCATAGCTTGTGTATAGTTAACCTGTCAGAAAAGTTGTTCGCAGGTTATCCATCAGCCTTCTCGAAGGATTGGTTAACATAATACTGCTCATCCTTCAATTACCCATTAAAATATGATCAGCTGGGCACAAATTTGTCATTATCCAAAATATATCGACCAGCATAGGGTAATTCCGAAACCAACTTGTATGTTGTAACCACAATTTAAGTAGTACTGATGGCAAAACAAATGCAACACAACATTCAATCATTGTGTAGGCTATAAACAAGTCAGTGATGTGGTAGTAACTACATTCGTTTTTTTTAACGGTTGTAAACATGTGAATTTGGCCAAAACACAAAAGAGATCAAGGCAATTCAGTCAACTATATGAGCTCAAGAGCAACCGATTGCTAATCAGTGATTTAATGAATTCAGTCGTGTGTATCATCCACCTTACAGCTCCATTTGTACATACTCAGTTTGAGCACGATGCACATACTCATTTTAAAATAGTTGTCGTATGTACATAATCAACGTTTGTGTCTATCATTTTTCAGAATGTTTGTGAAAAAAAGGCGCGTGTTAATTTCTAACGAGTATAGCTTTCAACACCTAAGGGAAGCTGTTTTCAGCCTGAAAGCGCAAAAGGATCCCAGCAATCCAAGCACTGACGCTCAGCCGCAAAATTCATTAGACGATCTTTAAAATTCCCAAGCTATTTGGACAGGATAAGAGTGTCTGTAAAGCGCAAGGTAAAGAATTTTGTGCGTAAGAATAGTGTCAAGTTGTGGAACTGACCTACTTCTGACACTTCGATAGTCCCAATAAGTTCACTGTTGTCATGTCTACAAGCGTACACACATCGAAACAAGTGTACACGACTATAACACACTTTATTATCAACCCTCGTACTGTCGAGCTAACAACGACAACTTTTCATACTGAACAGGGAAATTTTAACAGAATACTGTAAACTAAGTTTGTTTGAATATTTGAAGCAGAAAATGATCTATAAACAAAAGTGTTTGAAATTCCACCAATACTTTGTGCTGACGTCATGTGAATGTTTTGTGTTCAGCTTGGCGGACCGACACAATGCTAGCTTGCCACACAGGCCTGTTGAAAGCTGCGTATAAGTTATCACTTGATTGACTTTGAAGCTATCTTACCACTGTGTCTGTAGTACTGTTTCGAAAATGTGGTATTCTCACTCCCACGTTTTTACAGCAGGCAGTCTGTCCGAGTTTATAGAGAGCTTAGCTTACCTGGTTGGCATTAACTTCTCAGCTGTCAGTGACCTTATGTGAAATATAAACAGAAAAATGGGAAAGAATAGAAAGATATCCAAACACTAACATGTAGAAACAGTAATATGATCTTGTGCCTTCCAGTAAGTATTCTTAATAATTTATTACGCAGAGGCCTTTTGAAGAGAGCAGAATAATTTGAGTCGGCCTCAGATACTCAAAGTAAGAACTGCTTCGATTTAGCCAGCTTATTAGACTAGAGCAGTCAAGGGTGTATAACAGTTCTTTTGGTCCTGTTTTTAAAAGAGTTCATTGGTTCCAATTTTTTTCGTATACAGAGGCTACAGTTTATTTGTTTCAGTGAGTGAAGTCGAATATAGTGGGTAAGATTCCAATATAGGAGGTTCCACACACCTTCGTTCTAACAGATTTATTGTCTCTTGGGCACTTGTATCCGTGGCAATACAATTTGTAGGAAGAATTCAATTGTTTGTCATTAGGATGCCTAGGCCACGTTCACGTATGGACGCAAGTAATTCAATGTTGTCAAGCTATCAGTAAGTTGCGGACGTTTCTTCTAACGTATAAGGAACTCATCCAAGGATGATAAACATGTCATTCAAATGATCGCTTAGGCGAACAACTTAGCACTTGACTTCGACACTTATACAAGGGCTATACAAGTAAAGGAATGCCATGAATTCAACTTGCGCCTCCAACTAACCGCCTAACTGTTTTCAACAGTCTTGTTTCCGTTTCACCTGGAAAGAGAATGTGACCCAATTGATAGGCACGTGTGTATATGTATGAACACAAATGTGTTATAGTTGCGAAAAAAATGGTAGTCACCGCATAGTTGCTGATCTCTGGTTAGACACTGTAATTTATGGCATACTTTTTAGGTCTGGTGTAATCATACTACGGGTAGTGAAAAATCGATGAAATAACATATGACCACAATGAATCGGAAGTGATAGTTACCCAGCAATTCATAATTATTTCTGGCAGTAAGCAGATCGGATGCTTAATCTGTTACGCTTGACCTGAACTACACAGGACACCAAAGTCAGTTTCCACAACAAGTAGTGAGCAGATAGTAGATTAAAATAACTCTGGAAAGATGTACTAACCTTCCGTTTTTATCTTCAAATTCGTACGGACTAAAGCAAACAATGTAGCGTTGAACATCACCGTGCCGTCACTGTTCAGTGGCATGTTCATTCTCACCAAAGTCTGTGTGGTTTATAGCAGAAACAAAGCACACGTGATTAACGGCTTGAGATATTATTTTCAAAACAATATGAGAAACCAAGTGATATACTGTCCTTGCATCATGGCAATAGAATACGTGATTTCTAGAAAAAGCGAACGAACCAAATTGATAGTTAAGTAAACTCACAAGATTACAGTGGGCTGCAACATTAAGAACAGATGTACAGCAGGAATAGGGATAGTCTCATCTCTCGTTGGGTAAACTAACCGAACAGTAACTCCTACGTCAACTCCTACTGCCCGACCACTTTTCCCACACAAGCTCTCTGATATACTTCAAAATTAGTCATGAAATTTATCGACGTTGACTAAAATTGTGAAGTAACGGAACCTGTACGAAACACTTCATTGCATCTGGATTAGAATCGACAGCACGCGGTTAATTAACACCCCGGACAGAATGTGAGCTGTCATGTGTGGTTACTCTGTGGTTGTTAGGTATGCAATTTTGAAATTTGAAACTAAACATGATACACATTCGGTACGAACATCACTTATAGGTTTCAGCTTGGAAACTCTACTTGACGATTTTAAGACAAATTCGGTAAACTAGATAACTTGTAACCTTACGTTCTCAAACTGTTTAAATGTCTGTGAGTCATTTGGTGAGGCTCTATGGTCGGATATGCCCTTGCCACTAACTAAATACGTTTCTAATATCTTGGCGATATTTTTCTTCAAGAGCGTAAACCTGTCAGTGGGCGAGCAATAATCACATCTTTATCATATTCATCGATAAGTTTAGTGCAGTTCGGAAATCTGCGGAGTATAAAACATTGTACACATGCAACAAGCTTCTATGCCTTTTCACTTTAACTTATCCGAAAAGACTGCGTCTGAAGTGGTTACGCTACCATAAGGGAATTTGGCCAATGTACCACCGTCTGGTTGAGAAACAACTTGTCAGGTAAGAGATTTATAGCAGCTCAGTTTGGAGACGTTTACTACATCTCGGTCAAATGGTAGGTGACCCTGTAACACAAGTCATCTCATCCAATACCTGTCTCCAGAAGTTAACATTTTGATATGTTATTCTGTCTCAATTTTTGATTCGCTCCCCTTTTGTTGAGATGTTTGCTTATGGTCATAGGAAAGTTCTACCACAATCTACCTATAATACTGTTGTTTTCAACAGCAGGCACTTAAATGTCAAACGACTTTGGATTACTCATTGTTCACAAAACGACTATTATCAGTTCTTAATTGATACCGAATACAATAAAATGATCACCAGTAGCAGGTTTTGCATGATTGTAAATGTTCTGAGAGGATTCCAAGAAAAGGAAAGTAGATGTATTCATCAAACCTTATCGGCCACGTTCCAAACGGCGGTTTTATCCTCAGCACACAACTGTACGAAGGTGTAGCAATGGAGCTGCATGGTCAGCCTATGCACATCAGGAAATGTTATAGATTAATCCATGTTTTCTCAGTGATAACCCCGTGATATGTGTTTATAGATATTCAAATATGAAAATCCCATACTCAAGCAAGCCATAACTAAATCGAGGACATTCGTTATAATTAGCGGCGATTTGGCTGGCTTCCGTTGTATTTGGTACATCACACGCTGGTACATGGAAACGGTCAAAAAATTGTCGTTATAAACCAGTCAACCTAGGATTGCATTCATGGAACATTGGAATGATAGTTATGACGGTCTAGCAATTAGTATATCTTTTCAAGTGGATGACAAAAACAACAGTAACAAAAGCTTTGTGATATTCAGCTGCACACCGCTGCGTGCAGTCAGACCATGCGCTCAACAAGAAGCGAAGATTGAAAAGACGAGAAATATTCACCCGATGGACCAGTGTGCATATTTCTTGTCTTTCCTTGGTAGTCCCAGATTGTTTGCTGTTCATCTACTCAGCTATATGAGTCGCCGTTCAACTGTTCTGATCGGGTGGCTGGAGTACAGTTCATACTAGCAACGGTAAGGTGGGGAATAGTGTCAGGTATTCAGACTTGAAACCCTAACGATTGATCGATTGATGTGCCACAGGTACACCGTCAGATTCATTCAGTATTGGAATAGACGGAACGCAAAAATGGAAGGAAACTTTCCGTCGACGATTTACGAGAGTTTAGTTCCATATTCATAACATAACAGCATTTGTTATTGTGCGGGAACTTGTCAAGAACTGGATGTACCTGCTGCTTGCTAATTCCCTCAAGGGCCCGAAAATTGAAGCCTTGTTGTTGACAGTTACTAGTGACCAAAACGCCTGCCCAACTTTTCGTTTTTGTAACTTTCCTTATATTTACTTATTATAGTTTTCATTATTGTTCGATCAGTAGGGGCTTGAGGACTAAGATTTTACCGCACTTGAGACGTGAACGATATGTCGAATAATCAAGTTCATCTAGATCGTTATATCATTGACACCGGTTGTTAAAGGTAATGTAGATATTGGTGTGACTGAGCAGTTTGCTTAATCTTTTTCAGCTAACTGATATATTTGTACATCATGACAACCCTCACCGATAGTGGCGCTTCCCACACAAATTCGAATATAAGCAGCAGACGGTAGTCATAGCTTGTGTATAGTTAACCTGTCAGAAAAGTTGTTCGCAGTTATCCATCAGCCTTCTCGAAGGATTGGTTAACATAATACTGCTCATCCTTCAATTACCCATTAAAATATGATCAGCTGGGCACAAATTTGTCATTATCCAAAATATATCGACCAGCATAGGGTAATTCCGAAACCAACTTGTATGTTGTAACCACAATTTAAGTAGTACTGATGGCAAAACAAATGCAACACAACATTCAATCATTGTGTAGGCTATAAACAAGTCAGTGATGTGGTAGTAACTACATTCGTTTTTTTAACGGTTGTAAACATGTGAATTTGGCCAAAACACAAAAGAGATCAAGGCAATTCAGTCAACTATATGAGCTCAAGAGCAACCGATTGCTAATCAGTGATTTAATGAATTCAGTCGTGTGTATCATCCACCTTACAGCTCCATTTGTACATACTCAGTTTGAGCACGATGCACATACTCATTTGAAAATAGTTGTCGTATGTACATAATCAACGTTTGTGTCTATCATTTTTCAGAATGTTTGTGAAAAAAAGGCGCGTGTTAATTTCTAACGAGTATAGCTTTCAACACCTAAGGGAAGCTGTTTTCAGCCTGAAAGCGCAAAAGGATCCCAGCAATCTTGGGATGTCGTATATTTGGTTTTACTATATAGCCAGGAACAACCGTGCCAGAACCAGTCACCGTGAAAATAGGCTTTTCCGAAAAACTGTATCGCTACTCCACACCTCCTTTCCAATAGACATATTATAATTCGTACCACGTAACTACCTGGAAAACAAAAGGGGAGCGAATCGAAAAGTTCAGGTAGAATAACACATCAAAATATTAACTTTGGGACAGGTATTGGATGAGATGACTTGTGTTACAGGGTCACCACCATTTGACTGAGATGTAGTAAATGTCTCCAAACTGAGCTACTATAAAACTCTTGCCTGACAAGTTGTTGCTCAACCAGACAGGGGTACATTGGCCAAATTCCCTTCTGGTAACGTAACCACTTCTGATGCAGTCTTTTCGGATAAGTCAAAGTGAAAAGGCA
>LOND01010915.1:0-13729 GCA_014220965.1 Paragonimus kellicotti
GCTTACGCTATGGACAGAATAAAACGCCTGATCGCCCTATATTGGATGACCTTAACTTGGCAAATTCAACGGAAAACGTTTGTTTCACTGACGAAACGATTAGGGCTTACCACATGTGGTAGTTGGATGTTGCAAGCGAGTTCGATTCCAAACACTACGTAGTGCTGATGAGATTGGACATAGTTAGAGAAGCTGTTCATTGTTTTGTTGTTGATCACTAGGACCATGCAACTGGCCGTATAGTCAGCGTGATTGGTGCTACGAAAAGAATTAAAAGATTGTATGCAGAACATAGCCAGAGAAGAATTCACTTCATCTCTCAGTCGTGATAAAAAAAATTAGAAATATGGCAGACAGGTTGTTGGGTGACACAAAAGGTCGTTTTGACGGCGGGTGAGAGCCTCTGCGAGAGTGTTCTAGTCATTGTACAGCCCACGAAATGCAGGCCGTTGAACAAAACGTCCTTTCATATCTTAAGTTGTTCGATTTTCTCAACTCATTTTCGTATAGCTCAGCCTGCAGGTCTTTCTTGGTGGTAATTTGTATGTAATGTATCTATTAATGTCAAACTGTCGGTGTTGGTAACATCTCTGCACACTCATACCGGGTCTAGCCAAGAAATCGACAAATTTTGTCTCTGTAAATGGCAGAAAATCGTCAAAATAAATGTATCAACGGCTCAGGTTGTGACTATTTTAATTGAACTTGCGTTTACTTGGTTATTCACTGCATTTATTGACAAATACTGCACAATGTAGGGTGCTGAAACCAAACTGATCAAGCAACTCCCCAAAAATATACTGTATTATAGAACACGCCTGTGTCGATGTATCTCTTACACAGTTTATATCGGCCAAGAGGCAGTAACGGCTTATTAATCAAGTTGTGCGTGGGAATGTGTTCAATCAGTAGAACTAACAACGACGCCACTGCGACATTGTGTTTTACAAGGACAAAATGTACTAACGAAATTAAAACGTACGATGCAACTGTACGGATGAAACTGCCGTTTCAGATTGAACAATGTTATCTGGATATCTGTGAAACCAACCAACGTTTGTGTAATTATAAAGATAGTCTTTGGATTCTTTCAATGTGGTGTAATGAGCACGAGCTGTCATTAGGCTATATGGTCTGTCCAGTAACATTGACGTAATTAAATACATGATTGCGTGGACTGTTCTGGAATAAGTTCGTGTGGATCAGGCTCCAGTACACTAGGATATAGCACGTGGCCTGGATGGTAGAATTCACATCCTGTATTTGTCTATATGATAAAGATCAGAAATTTTAAGCCACCTTCAGAGCAATAACAGTGAAGTAAATTGTTTCGAATTTGGACGAGTGAAAAATTTCGTGGAGGGTTAACAACCTTGGATATTTTAACACTGATTTACAATCTTGAGCGTTTGAAACGTCTTTGAAACTTGGTATTCATTTCACTGATATAGTGCTTCCTATCTAATAAACAAAATGTGAAATCCAATTTTTCAGAAGATTCTCCTCAGTACGCGATGACATGATATGACCGACTCCAATGACACCCTCTTTATCTGTCTCACCTGTCATCGTCCATTTTGTCAAAATGTGATATAATTTTGGTATAGTAAAACTGAGGATGTACAACTGAGAAAAATCTTGATCTCCAGGTGATATTTAACGTGAGTGTCGACATGTTTTGCACGACTCAATATCATTTCGCCCATTGTTGAACTGTTGTATTCAGGTCTTGTCTTCCCTAACCGAAACCAAGCGAACAGATTTCATGCAGTTCATTGGTATATCTTCTGTAAGTTTGGTCAATCCAGTCAAAACTAACTTGAGTGTGAACGATTGCAGAGGATTCTCATGAGTTTATAATCGCCAAATCTTCGTTAGTTGACTAATACTTGTGCAATTCTATATTCCCAGGTTAACGGTTTCTGAATGTTATATACATATATTCTGCAGTAGAAAGGTAATTCTCACATTGTTTGAGTTGATCTTTGTGTTACTGAAAGTTCCGCTATTTATTCGACCTAGACAAACTGCGGATTCCCTTCAAAGATTTGAACTATAGGTTGTGACGTTAACCGAGCAGAGGATTGGGCTTAAATTAGCACGAGGTTTTGACGAGGCTGGTTAATATGATGAAAGAAATTAAAAGTTTATCTGTTCCATCTTCAGAGCAACCAACTGTAATTTGTTTTCGTATGATTTGAAAGTCCCATGTGGGATAGCGGCGGACAAATTTTTTTAGTTAGACAGAAAAACAGACAAAACTTAAATGTGGTTTGAATAAAAATTAATGTAGCGCTGATTTTGTAGGGGGGGTTGCGCATCCACAGCACCATCATTACATTCGATGGATGAAAGCAATTTTCACAAACTAACTTTCCAGCAAATTTTATGCTTCCACAAAATTGATTGCAGTATAATTGAAGCATCGTAGTTGGGAAGTTTTATGAAATGCATTCTTAAGGCTCTTTAAATTCGTCGAAAACATAAATATATATACTGTATCCTTTACAGCGAAATTCGCCTTCTATAATAAGGACATTGACTGCTCGTGATTTTCTTTCTTTGTAGCACAAACGTGGCTTCAATCTTTATTAAATTAGTTGAGCTCCGAATTATCTGGCCCTGACGGATTTAGTTTCTATTGGATCTGATGTAAGATGGATTTGCAGGACAGCAAATTGTTTTCATCGCCGGAAAGGCTTTATTTCCGGATGACAGGAAGACTGACAAAAGAGATGGTGTGGATCTTCATTCAGAACGACACAAAAAGACTGCAGGTATTTATGATCGGCTTCTACTAGTTCTGAATTCAGTCTGGCAAAAAGGTAACGTTCACGGCTTGATGATTGTGAGTTGTAGATCAGCTTCTGCTCAAAGGACAGCTGGGGTGGACTTACTGAACACTCTGAGTAGAATGCCATCTTTAAGTCAGGCTCAAACATTGACACTGGGAGATTTTGATCATCTAGAAAAAGACTTCATGAACCTCTGGTCGACATGGCACCGTTTTCTTCCGCAGGATATTTTTTCAAATCTGTAATGAAAGCTGGACTATTTCAACGTGTTCAGCACCATACGATCTGATGAGTGGATCAAACAAGATATTGTCTCAATTACGTTCTTTCAGCGATGTCGATGTTTTGCGCAACCTAAGTATCGCAGTTGCGTCTTATAGTAGTGATCACGCAACGATTGAATTCGCTTACCCATATGTAACTAGAAGATGTAATTTTCATCAAACATTGGTGAAAAGCCTTTCACAAGACAAGTTTCACAAAATGAAGACAGATCGTAGCAAGAATGTTTTGCTTGACTGCAACACTGCACACAGTTGGAAGCACCATTGACAACTCATCGCCGAGAATCTCCCGGACACCATTAAAATCTATGTTTTAATAGAGCGTTTCATCCCGGTAGAAAGCCGAGACGTCTGAGGAACAGAACCAAATGTATCATTACACTTGGAAAGTCCATACTGGAGGGGGTAATAAACAGAACAAACTGACCACTGAATTTGTGTTTGTTGTGTATATCGCGTGGTGCAACCGCATTAGGGCTGATACCACACAGCATCACTAATACTATCAACGTGGTGTTGTACAAAAACTGAAGGTGGATCCCCAGCTTTTCTACAGCAAAATCGCAGGATACACGGGCAATAATTTCGGCATTTTGCAATTGTAAATCTCTGGTGGGTTTACAAAAACAAAATGGAGAGGTGGCCAATATCCTAGGTGAGCAATAAATATACGCTAATAAGTGCAACTCCTAAACAACTTCTTGAACATAAAGGGGCAACCTAGCTGAATAATGTTGAGGCACACTTACGTCGCCACACGCTTGTATTTACTACTACCTTGGTGACACAGTGCTACTTGTATCAGCGTGCAAAACAGATCTATGGACCATAGTGACAGACAGTGTGAGTTTGTCTACAGGTTGTGTTGCCATGGCTGAAAAGACAAAAATATTCAAGAAAATTCAAGGATAAATTTGTGGCACCTTCCACTTTGAAGACTTTCACACTGCGTTCACCAACATAATTTGATCCACACCTAGAAACAAACATGCAGATCTGTCGTTCTTGTCTTCAAAAAGATTGGGCACTTTTAGAAAGTTTTCAGAACGGGTTACTAGAAGAACTAGAGGGCTAAAGGAAACCCCTGCCGGGGAAAACTGTTGGAGTTGGAACATTTCCGAGTGAATTACAGACACTTCAACGGGAGACCTAACTCTCAACTACAAAAACACTACAACCCGCGATTATCACTGTGCAATTCTGCCTCCCGCTAAACAGGGATGGGCGTTGAAAAAGTCACTCTTTGGAATCGAGTAATGGAATAGACAGATTATATTTCATGACAGAACGGCTCCATAGTTAGAATCTGTTCAAATTGGAACGCATTGCTCAACTGCATGGTCGGCTCTGAATCGGTTGAAAGTTTTTTCTATGTATCACTCGATCGGCGCACACGTCAGAGACAACATGCATCACAAGTTACCTAATCATTATCCAGTACCACAAGTCAATAACTGAGCACATTCGAGTGAATTTTGTTTCAGTGTGTTTCCCCGAAGTGATTGCAACTGGCAGTCTCATTAAATTTTCCCAGTGTTTACTTCTGCTCAACTTTTTCACACCTAAAAAGACCGTCCGAACATAATTTTTCACCGATGTGAACACAGAAAACATAATCCACAAGCAAGTATACTTTCTCTCCGTTGTAACAGTTTAGGAATGTTAAACGTTTTCAGCTACCGAAGTGACAACATTGCGTAGCACAACCCAGTCTTACATAAAACAGTGTACTATCAATAGATAAGTACCGTCAAATTTTCCTGTTGAAGTCAAACTATATTTGAACGAGCTAAGTGTAACCAATCTTTTTTTCAGGTATCTAAGATTTGTGAATCCGTAACTATTTCTTCAACGCACATCTGTTAAAATATTACTCGATTAATTTCTGCGTTGTGAATTACTTTTAACACAATTTGTCCGTCGTTGTTTTTCTATACGTATGCAACAAAATCTGCAGCCCGTAAAACCATATGCGGTTACTGAGCGTTATACAATAGATTTTGATCCACTAGATCAATTAAAATAAATTTGCAATCCAAGCATAAGCTAGTTCACATGCCAGGTCTTTATAAAGGCTGCGAGGAAATTGTTCACCTTTTTGTATTCAACACAAAAGTGCATTTTTAAATCACCAATATTCATTGATAACAAACGATATTGGCCTCGGAATGAAAACGCAGAAGACTATGGGATCGGCTCGATCACCTGTAATTGGTAGTGGACAACGGATGCTTTGATAGAATGGTGGTGTTAAGGTAGACATCTGTTTCAGTTCTACGGGCCGAGATGTGTTTTAGGAGGAAGTGTGAAACATTTTACACTAACAAAGCATGGGGGCATTCATGTTCATTTAAATGTGGATATTTCAAGAATGGTGTTGTTAGTATGTGAGCGCAAAAAGTGAACCAGAGTTAGTTGTGCATTATGTAGTACGAACGCTATACACACGCCCACGGACGGTAACTGACCGGATATGCCAGTTGGATGACTTCAAAACACTACAGCAATTCAATATATTGTGCAATCAGATATTTTCATCAAGGTGTTGTAAAGTTTAGCTTCCAAATTACGCTCAAGCGTAAGCTACGATGTACAACCGTAAGCAGTGCCACAGGTTCCTTCAGTTAAACAGTCTGTCTCAGCCATTTAAACGAAGATTTGCTGAACCATTGAAATCAGAAACGTTGTGTGCACCGTCACCAACTAATTCGTTAATGTACGTGTTGGTAATGATCAGCCTATCTCAAAGCTTCTTAAAATTATTGATTTTCAACATCTGATTCGTGAAGCAGTTGAGAACTTCCCAGTAGTAGACATCGGACATATTCTGCTTAGGAAAACAAAAGATGAATACAAATGCTCATTTATCTGTTTACCTTGTAGATGTGAATGGCAGTAAATAAAAATAAACTTTATAACAAACATAGGTTAGAAACTAATAATTACATCTTTTGGCACAACCACTGATGTAATAGTGAGAGCTGTCGTTATTTAATCGTGGACTTTCCAAAACGACATGGTAATGAAGACATACATTTGTTTTAAGACGTTAAAGATGGGAACAATAATATATTCAAAATATTTCAGTAGAAAAATCATTTACGCACCCACTGGAAAGCAGACGTCAGGTTAAATGTTAAACACGGTCCAAATTGATATCATCGGTAAACCCTATTAAAATACCAAACATTTAGGTTCTAAGTGATGCGCAAGAATAAGGGGAACCATTAATCACCCGAAATTTTATCTTGTTGTTAGTAAAGTTGTATACATCATAATTTGATCAGTTTCCCAATGCATAATCTAGAATTATCACTTGCATGCCGAAAGCTGTAGCTTTCTTTGCTTGATCAAGTAACGTTAAACGTTGCATATCACTAGTGATTGAATGTGTGTCCACATTCGTACGTGCGTGCATGCACTCCTAGACGCGACTAACCAATCGACTGGTCCGTCTGCATTGCAAGCCGTCACCTTGAAAATACTTACATGCTAAAATAAAGTTACCTGCACAATGTCACTAAAGCAGCTGAAGGATCGGATCTAATAATATTCGTCAAAGTAGAAGAGGATTACAATGATAAATCATGATGATTACATCTAAATGACTATAAACTTCACACGAATTTTGCTACACTTGAGCTTTACGGGGATATTGCACGCTCTATTTCAAGATCATATCGTAGATTGGCACGAAGGTAATCCGCTGTAAGTTCACACAACTTCATGACGCTCATGTACGTCCATAAACACATGCTATTTGGTGCACATTGATAAGCGCCCAGGACGGGTAAACTGACTCGGATAATGCCAGCTTGGATGATCTCAAAGCACTGAGCAGCGAATTCATATGATGGTGCAATATGATATTTTTCATGCATTAGGTTGGTTGTGGAAAGGTTTAGAGGTCCAAAGTTTACGCTCCAGGGAGGCGTAACGCTACGATGTGTGACAACCGTAGCAGGTGGCATCAGGTTCCTTGTTCAGGTTAGAACAGTCTGTTCTCGTGCATTGTTAAACGCTGAAGAGTTTGCGGGGTAGATCATTCGTGAGATCGTAGATATTTAGCTGTTGTGTTGCGGGACTTTGATGTGCGGGGTTTTTTGGGTGGTGTTGTGGTGGGTGGGTGGGTGTTGAGTTTTAGTCTTCACTTGTGGTGGGGTTTTCGGGGCTGGCTGTGGTGTGTGTGTGGTCGTGTGTTTGTGGGGCTGTGTCGGGGTGTGTTTGTTTGGTGGGGGTGTGGTGGTTGTTTTTGGTGCTCGGTGTTGTTTGGTTTGGCTGTGTGTGGCGGTGATGTGGGGGGGTTTGTGGTGGGGGCGTCACCAACTAATTCGTTAATGTACGTGTTGGTAATGATCAGCCTATCTCAAAGCTTCTTAAAATTATTGATTTTCAACATCTGATTCGTGAAGCAGTTGAGAACTTCCCAGTAGTAGACATCGGACATATTCTGCTTAGGAAAACAAAAGATGAATACAAATGCTCATTTATCTGTTTACCTTGTAGATGTGAATGGCAGTAAATAAAAATAAACTTTATAACAAACATAGGTTAGAAACTAATAATTACATCTTTTGGCACAACCACTGATGTAATAGTGAGAGCTGTCGTTATTTAATCGTGGACTTTCCAAAACGACATGGTAATGAAGACATACATTTGTTTTAAGACGTTAAAGATGGGAACAATAATATATTCAAAATATTTCAGTAGAAAAATCATTTACGCACCCACTGGAAAGCAGACGTCAGGTTAAATGTTAAACACGGTCCAAATTGATATCATCGGTAAACCCTATTAAAATACCAAACATTTAGGTTCTAAGTGATGCGCAAGAATAAGGGGAACCATTAATCACCCGAAATTTTATCTTGTTGTTAGTAAAGTTGTATACATCATAATTTGATCAGTTTCCCAATGCATAATCTAGAATTATCACTTGCATGCCGAAAGCTGTAGCTTTCTTTGCTTGATCAAGTAACGTTAAACGTTGCATATCACTAGTGATTGAATGTGTGTCCACATTCGTACGTGCGTGCATGCACTCCTAGACGCGACTAACCAATCGACTGGTCCGTCTGCATTGCAAGCCCTCACCTTGAAAATACTTACATGCTAAAATAAAGTTACCTGCACAATGTCACTAAAGCAGCTGAAGGATCGGATCTAATAATATTCGTCGAAGTAGAAGAGGATTACAATGATAAATCATGATGATTACATCTAAATGACTATAAACTTCACACGAATTTTGCTACACTTGAGCTTTACGGGGATATTGCACGCTCTATTTCAAGATCATATCGTAGATTGGCACGAAGGTAATCCGCTGTAAGTTCACACAACTTCATGACGCTCATGTACGTCCATAAACACATGCTATTTGGTGCACATTGATAAGCGTAGTGTTAATTAATAGAAAACTCAAAAAATGAGCTGAGCTTACTCTTTATTGACTGTCGATCAAAGTACAGTAATACTAATTTTGCAGAGATTTCAGAATTTTGCTGCAACATTACTCAACGTAAAGTTGAAGGTTGTAGCATGATCAAATTCACATGTCGTATTTTACTTGTTTGATTCAAAATATAATATGCGGCGACGAGAAAAGTAGTTCAGAATGAAGTTAAAAATTATCATAGAATAAATCCTTTACGAAATAATGTGTCAGCTAATCGTTTTGTCCAGTTCTTGGTTAACATTCTGTCACAACTCACACACAAGCAACAACAACAAAAATCAATATATCCATGATCACAGACAAAAGCATGTTAACAGCTGACCAAGTAGAAACTCATTGCTGAGGGATTAGCTTTTCGCAAACATACTGTCACCGAATTAGTAATGGTAGATTAACCGTTACTGACAATAGCGGTTTGTTCATGACACCTTACAAACAGAGTTAGTTTGTTTTATCGAGCCGAAATAGTGCCAGAACCGACATATGCAGTTAAAACAATCTGACGGAAAGGAAGAAAGTTGAATTTATTCGTAATCTAATTTTTACCTGAATATTTCAGTTCATCATGTATGGTGCATATTTCTGTTAGTTATATTGCAACCAAATAAGTTTTTCATTCCGACCCGTTCAAAAATATGTCGTTTTGTTCAAGTTAACTCAAGAACACAATAGTTAAGCTGAACTGACATTACAAACGATAATTGTTTAGAAAAATTTCGTTTATTCGCGAAGTGTAGCTTCACCAAGAAACAGTGTTCAAACTAACGGACTGAAAGATGCTTCTGAATTAACAGCCATACGTTCTGCTGAAACACTAAATTTTGAGAAAGCGTTGTCAGGTCAATGGATGAAAATCAACATTTCTAGTATAACGCTTTCTGAAGATCACTCTAATTGTCGGTACACATCATAGCAGTCGCAGTTCGACTCTTGAGAAATACGATCTTTCCAAACTGTTCGCGATGAACTGTTAACTGTAAGTTACGGCAACTTATGGATACAATATATTGCACGTTATTGATGTTGACGAAGACGGCAAGTAAAGTGGCGGAAGCAAGTGTTATCAAAATGCCTTAGTTCTTATCAAGTAATCAGGTCTAACCAAGTTAATCTGAATTCAGAGAGCAAGTTCAGATTATCAATTACTTAACAAAACTCTGCGGAAATATGTGGAATGCAATTCAGGGAAACACACGAGTCTAGCTAATCAAAGTAGTGTAACGCAATAATGAATAGTAGGAAAATGCCACATCTCCCATTTGCCGTTATCCTACCTTTAGATGATCCATTAAACTAATAATAAATTGTTTATTTAACTCCAATGCATCACTAACAGTTCGTAATTTATTGCTTACAACTGTGATCGCAGAAAATCGGAAACATAATTCATTGCAAACTACCAGGACGGATTAGTATTAAATCGGTGGTCCTCGAACAAATCACAGAGTTTACCTGTGTTAGTCATTTTAAAGTGGTTACCATGTATGGTTCGAGGAATAATGATTCCAACACTGATTCCTTCGAAAAAGCAGACGCATTTGCTCAATTTGAATTTTTGCATGGAAAATTGGAAATTAATTATCCGATTATTTATAAGGAATGTAGAAAGAATGCCTTGAAATTTTCAGGTGAAAACATGCTTTGGCTTTTTAATGAAATATCATTAATATCCAGCATAAATCGTTAGTTCTTCGGAGATTGTTGAAGTTTCACCATGTTGTTTATAATAGTTAATGTGTTTACTCACAATGCATAAGTGTGTGCGTCAGAAAAATGTTGGTTTGCTTCTATTGTTTATATGACCATTCCAGCGCACACACTGACATCGAGAAAAAATCCTCGTCATAATTTGCTTCCTTGAACTTGTATGAATGCATCAAATAGGCCAGGACTAATACGTCGGTATACAGAAAAAAATCTTAGGAGTATCACCAATGGAGCATAGAGTTATCAATCAACACTTCATCCACGCAAGAATAATACATCCACCGACTGTGAAACACAGAAATGTATTAGAAATAACTGCACATGACCTCCAAACAAAGTGTACTATATACTTGGCAACGACTTAAAAAATCTAATGAATTTCCAAACCATCCAGCATTTCATGTGGCATAAGGTAGCTGTTCGACCTAACTTGCATTCGATGACGATTGGACTGCGAATTAGCATAGAAATCTATAATCATACATCAGTTATGCAGTGCACAACCCAACTGCTTAGTTCAGGCCGACTCTAATAGGTTTTTTGAAATGACAACACAAGTGAATGAACAACCTAACGTGCTTCACAGTTCACTTGATTTGCAAGTTTGCTCATATCACCCGATTTGTGTATACGTCTTGATTTGCCGGTTGTATAAATATGCCTCATAGAAAATCTGGTAGAACAACATTAATACTTCCAACGGTCCCCAATTTTTCTTACGAAAAGATTTCAGCATCTTCTAATTAATAAAAACTGTTAAACGGTTGTTAAACAATAAAAACTGTTAACCAATGAGATGGAATCGAGTACACGTTCATGAATTCGCGAAATTCTAGTAAGTTAACAGTGAGAACATGAGGGTACACAAAATTATGAAAAAGTAACCGTAGTATCTGAAGAAAACAACCCTAACTAGATTGTTTTCGCTATTCGCGAACCGCAGGAACCCACAAAACATGAACCATAAAATAGGAATGCACCAATTTGTTTTAGTTCTAACTTCAACATTGCCGGAAGGTATATCAGATTTTGCGGTGACACATAAGATCGAATTATAGTTGCCATTTCTCTTCATGGGAATTAACAAGGAAAGGCCGATTATCAGTGTTCAAGATTACTTGCCATCCATCCGCTTTTAACATACAACGCTGGATCACATGAACAAAATGAGCATGACGGAAAATAGTTAATTTTTGTCGGCAATTTACAAAAAAGTCAATAATCTATGTTGAGCACGGGGTGACATGTTGAAAAATTGAAGTCCTTTATGAAACCAATAGAACGCACCTACCAAACATATGCTTCACATAGACAAATGTTTTAGCGCTTCATTATAAATAGGCCTACAATAGTCACACACCGCAGAAAACAGACAATATATATAACTCGACAACACAGCTAACACAACCGATGATTCTGGGTGGTGTACGAAAGCAAACTACTTGGAAGCCAGGACATACATACACCACAAACGGTAAGGAACGATGTTCGTTACGAAGTTTATTTCTGGATGACAAAATCTATGATTATTATTGTTTTTTAATCACGCGACGAGTAACACAGATGCACGAAAGATCGATGAGAGGTAAGATGACAGGATCAGATTTGAAACGCAACGATGAGTCTCACACTCGCACAGAGATGAAGGCATAGAGAGACAGGTGATATGATGTCAGGGTGATAACATTCGGCTCAACCAGTTTGGCTTTTGTCAAGTGAAGCAATTGGGTTATTGTGTGAATACACCTTGCGTTGTTTGTCACAACACACAATAAAAAACAGGATTTATTACCACGTAACAATATGGAGTTTGAAGTTGAGGAAATCCAATCTGGGGTTTGACAATAAACAAATGCAAATTTTTGGGAAAATCTATATTTCTCTAGTCAGTGTAAATTGTTCGGGGAAGCTGTCAGTATATTTTATACCTCGGAGAGGCCGAGCGAATGCTAATTATTGCTAGCATCTGCTAAACGATTCCTTATAGTTTTACGCCACTTCATGTATATTCCACCACATTTTCTCTGTTACTGCCACATCAATACACGCTTCACTCAGCAATTCAGAAAAGCACAAAAGCAAACATGATAGATATTCCGTGGGTTATTCTTTACTGCTTTTCTAACACGTAAAATATGGTTTTACCTTGAAAAGTTCAATTTAACATCTTACATTTAGTCTGCTGTCTACACAATTCTCAACGTGATGTGATTAACTGTTTTCTTAACGTCCACTCAATTGCTGTTCAGTGTTTTTCATTAGAATGTTTGTTTAAGTTGTTTTGTTTGAAACAAAAATAGACAAAATCCATAGTGCAAATTCATCATCCGATGTTATTAGGGGTGTGAACTGCAGACGGCTTTTAACAGGTCAATGTAATGTAAACTAACCGTACGATTTGAATAGGCGCATTGTTTTCTTATCGTTTTGGCTCGATGTTCGATGTGATACAGAATAGAAACAATACTTGTTAATACTTGTTAATGTGCCAATGGTGTTGATTTCATAATTTATTTAACAGTCGACTTGGGTTTAGATCGAGAAACACACCCTTTCGTATACTTTGTACACTCCAAGGTCTAGGCCCAAACACATCCAAGGAAATACACCAGAACATTTACGGATAACTTCATTGGGAAAAATCACTAAAATGCGCACGAACGTGGACAGAGACAAGTGTGGTCAGCTTACTTAAATGTCATTGTTGCTGCACGGTTTTGCCTTAATAGTTTTGGGGTAAATGCACATTCACCGCCGTTTGAATATAGTTTGCTTTCAGTTCTAGAACTTTTCTATCACATGTGGTTCCACTTAAACAGAAATCGCGGACATAGAGCAAACTGAGTTATAAGTGGAATGGCATTTCAATGGGGGGGATAGGGTGATCCATTCAGATGTGTGGGATAATGCACGTTATGTACACAGTGAGCCAGTAGAAACGTTCTAGTTGACAAAATAAATTTGTTGAGTTTAAACTGGATTTTGCGTGCCTAAATTTGAACTGGGAGGTGCCACACTCACCCCGTTGCTTTATGCTACAAAAATGTTGAGAATAACAAGCTATATTTTGCTGTAACCCAGTTTTTCAGTTTCGGATTTGATTGTCACGTATGCATGTTATCGGAAACATAAACCAGAACAACCAACCGACTGGTTCACCAAGCGAGATAAGGATAGAAACTGAAAGTAATTATTTCGCACAGTTTCACGAAAACTGTAGAAGGGGAACGACTCTGAAAAATATAGGTTTTGACAGAATGACTCCACATCGCAAGAGTTCTTTGATTTAGATTAAGCAACGAAGCAAACAATTTCTAATATTCACAACCTAGCAGGGTTAACTGCTTAGCCTAGTGTGTTATATATTATTTACCAAAGTATCTGTGAGATAGATAGTACTGAGCTGTCGGTGTGACTGAGAATCTTAGGTGGCACTGTGCCTACCCAATAATTGTTTGTTACTCTTGGCAGTAGCTTAGGTC
>LOND01010917.1:1947-13827 GCA_014220965.1 Paragonimus kellicotti
CAAACATATTGTGATGGATTGTCAAGCGCGAGGTGAGAGTATTCCAACATTCGGCGAAATACCTCAACGCGGAAGTAAGGTCCGTCCTAACAACCATAGCGAGCAGATCGGGACAACGTGGGCGACCGGATGAGTCATCGCTCGACTGGATCGGACCAACGGGCGAGGCACGGCAGGCAAAATAAGACGGATGGCCTGATCGGGGGCGCCGTTATTCCAACACTCAAGGGAATATCTCGACACGGTCGCGGAATACGGTCAAAACCCACAGTGGATAGATTGCGGACAACACGAGCGACCGGACGAGCTATCGCTCAACAGGATCGGATTAACGGGCGAGGAGTGGCAGGCGAAAAACCCCCGGTAGAAGGCGCCGATCACACACGTAAACCGGGCAGAAGTGCACACGACGCGTGAACGGAAACCTGGACGTGTTGTGGACTGGATTGATGACTCATAAACGCGAGCGCGTGCGTAGCGTGGTAACTAGCGTGTTGGACAATATTGTGCTTTATTGGACGCCTTCTCGCTACAATATGAAAATCCGACCCAACCCTATCCCTCCCAAGTGTTCACTGCTGTATATGCTACCTCGCTGGTTTCTGACCTTTAATTGGACCGTGACTCAGGTGTTTTTTTTCGCGCCAGTTTGATAGTTTTGCGAATAGTCGGTTGCCAATTAGTGTAATTTGCTTGAGTGGTGCGTGCATCACCTTTTTTGGAGCTCGGCTCGTCCCCATTGTTTTGAACTTGTTGACTGCTCAGGAGAACTCTGTTGGGTATGAACGACATATTATGTGATTATAATTCATCTTTAGCCTGTTCGGCACCAGGTTGTAATCCATTTCCCGGAAAAGATCTGTCGATCGAAACTGTTGAGGTTGTCTATCTATTAATTTGATAATTTGTTCAATAGTACCGTAGCATTGTGATCCAATCTTGTTTTGACTATTTGGGATCGTTGGTTGATCGCTACGCGTTGCTCAACGTCTTCGTGGAAGATCGTAAGTGGTCCATTCTATGTTGTGGTGGGTAGGTTGAGTATGTAACCAATCAATAAAAATCCATCCATTTGTAAATTCTGGGTAAGTGCCTTACGACTGTTCGTTAACTGATATAGGTGGAGATTAGGGAGCATTTTAGAGAAATCACTGAATAAAAACAATGTATGGAGAACAAGAATTGTGCGCTCGCTGAATCTAGGAGTCATGCTAAACTCTTAATAAGTCCAGTTTTCCGTTATGCAATGCAAGTAATTACATGTATTCTGGGTAGTAGCATCCGATGCTGATCAAGTTTTAATTGTTGTGTAATCCCTTGTCAACAGCTATTGTACTATAAATTTATTATAGTTCGGCGGAATGAACGAAGTTTTTGTGGATTTTGCTCAAATGTACTTTACTTTCTCACGTTTCGTTTCATCGACGGACAGATAACCTGGCGTTTATACTGCTACTTTTGATTCAACTCTGCAAGAATATTTTTGGGGTTATGTGAAGATAACAAATTCTTACTGGTAAGTGATTCCACAGATAAATCAATTGAGAACAAACTTTGTTGTGTTTACATTCAGACGCAATAAACATCAACCCATACGGACAAAGACAGTAGTAGAGATAACGCGTGGGTCGGGAAATGTAAAAATTATATTCTGACATTTACAAGCATTAGCGTCATTCTTAAGTGTGTGAATAAATGCGTCATTGATCGATGAAGATGCAGGCAACCAGAACGGAGCTTGAGTTCAATTCAGAGTGAGACTCTGACGGCAATGACACGTATACAACAGATCCAATTGTAAAACGTTTGGACTTCGAGTGGATTCGGACTAGCGATAACGGCTGTTAGATTTTTCCCAGCTGAGTCTGTTCTAAATTAACGAATGTATTCTAAATACTAGGTCGTGGCGTCAATAAGTTTCAGTGAGACCTGCTTGGGAAATCCAATCGGTGCAGTTGACCTCCAAAGCCATTTGATACATTCGATGTGGGACAGTAAGATGGGTAGGTGACTGAGTCCAAACGTGAAATTTCTGTGCTCTCGACGAGAATTCGTAGTTTAAATAGCAGAGCACCCAAAGTGTTTGGATGTGCCGTTTCTAAAGCGGTTTCTAACTCAGCCAGATTTTTCACGATCGAGTGTCTCCTAACTATCTTTGTCTTTCAAGGGGTGTAAATCTTCCTTAAGCTTCTGTTGTGTGTAGGAGTCCATCCGGCCATCATGTAAACACAGGGGTAATTTAAAATGGTCCGATTCAGCGAACTTTTAACCGTCGTCCTCATACTGGTTTATGGAAAGTACTAGAACCAACCATGGTCGACATCTATTCTTCAATCACTGTCAGAAATGCATCTGCTCTCATAATATCCAACGGTCTGCTCGCAGCCTTACTCCCAATCGGCTTATACGCCGTGCATATAAAACTGAATCTGAGTGAGTTCTGTGGGTTCGTTTGATCCCCTGTACACGTCACTTGTAATAATTCTCCATTTGATTTTCAGCTACTCTTACTATACGTCAACTGGGTTTAGGTTTCTCAACAAAACAGCAACAGTAAACGAGTGTCTAGAACTAGATTAGCTACGATTTATCCACAAACTGCGATTCGTCGTATGAAAGCATGCCGATCGTTTTTTTTTTCATGAATTCGATCGATAAGTGCAATTCAACTTGAATTGTGAAGAGACAAACATGAGCACGTAACGCGGAAATATATGTGCAGTAAACAAACTCCGATTCCATGCTTTATGCAGTGGCCTTGATTACGGTGTATTTGGTCTTGATAGTGTAACTCGTCGATGGAGTGTACTGGTGTGCGTGGCACGTAAAAGTTGATCTTTCATTGACCGCACAACTTTGTTTTGAGAAACGGCAATTCGAATACTCATCTACATAATCTTTTTTTGGTGTGTTCAAAAGCCGATCCGTTAGAGATGAACAACTAGATTGAGAAATAAGTGGCACATGTGCACACATTCAGGATTTGGATGGATTGCACTAGAATGAAAACTGATTTAGTTCACAGTTGACGGAACCTAAAAATTAATCGTAACCGGAATCCAATGATTGAATCACTTGGCAGACAGAGAAATGAAATGAAATGCACATACTAGACTTTTATGCGAGCGTTGATTTCCCGAGTATTACTGGCAAATAAAACCTTGGTTGGACCATCAGGCCTAAGTCAATTCACGTACAGCCTAAATGAAGAGTTTGAAGTTCATACACAAGAATACTTTCATTATTCCATGCATCATTCCATGGCAGATCTTTTTGACAAATCTGCTTTAGTGCTANAACAGACAGAACAACAGAACCATCCTCCCATGGTACATGCCCTTCGTCCAAACAGGAATCTCATGACATGATACAAAGGGTATCGACGATTTGTCTGGAAGGAATTACGGATTGCATTGGCTGAATGCCATGTAGTCAAAGTACTTCGTACTTTTAGGCTACGGCTTATCTAATGAGATAGAGGTCAAACGAGATACACAATCAGTCGGTGACTTTTGGTTAAAAGTCCAACAAATTGTCAGAATTGGCATTTAATCATGTGAAATCAGTGAGATACTGATACCAACAGTATAGAACATCTGAGACTGTCAACAAGAAGACCGGGTAAAGTGCTTAGAATAGAGTGGGATGAGGGGGAATTTAAACCAAAATGGATAACGAAATACAATCCACCGCCATAGCTAAGAGTGTGGCATCTTTGGGGTATATATATATATATATATATAAGCTCATACTCTCAACATTCAGTATCATCGCATTATCAATTCTTTCCAAAATGTTTCAAACCAAGTAGTCGGTAAATGATATTGACGTTTCATCCCGTATCCTAGTACAACATTTTTAGGCTTGACACATTTGTAAACAATCCACGTTGGTAGAAGCCAATTATTAGATCCCACACATATACATTGACATATCTATCTGGTAAGAGGAATTTTATTCCAACGGTATGTTGAAACAATTAGATATTCTGGATGGATCGGGGAAATATGGCGAATACAGTATATGTTGGGCTCTTCTCTTTTTTTTCTACTCTCGGCTCTTTGTTTTCATGTCTCCGTGTAAGTCATGATTACAAACAATCAGTTCCACTGTCCAATGCGCAATAAGCAAAGTCCTGTTACTTAGCTACACCTTGAGTTTTACTGACAACGCTTAGCGCAAACGCACATCTGAAACACCGGTATCTTAGTTTATTATCACTGCATCTCTACCGGAATGTTTTTAGTCAGGCCGAAAACTAACATCGCAATATAGCTTGGGCTCATATCTAGCACGACCCATAATTTTGATTCTAACCAGTCTTCTGTAGTCTCTGTTACACTCCTTGGGCGACTAGTTTCTTAAGGCAATGCTTACAAAACCCCAGATAACATTTGATTCAACTCCTACCTACTTGGTGATCCAGTGTTGTGATCATCCACCCTTCCACACTCCGTCAGACATCAAGTTGCACTGTGAATTTGACCTCGACCAACTATCAACAAAACATGCGATGATAAGGCTCATCTATACCGATTGGACTGATGTCCGATTAAGTTGCTCAGTCTAAGAAATCGGCGATTGAAACATGAGAGAGCGGGGCACAAAATCGTTAAGGAGTGGGACGGCTATGAATACAACGCTCATTTGCTGTGATGTGATATTTTTGTGGTCTTATGTGCACTTATGGACACAGGTCATCACAACCAGGTCTCCCAGAACATGGTTTCTAAGTCGAACTGCAGTGGTGTTTGATTACTGTTCAACCGATATAGACAATCTGTGCTAATGGCAAAATTGGGTTGTGATTAGTACGTATTGTATAGTTAGATTTTTCCTCAGCATTATTAAATTTCTTTAAATATGCCGAACTACTAACAAGCCCGTCAGTAGTTATAGTTTGAAATCATATTTTAGCATTCAATCGATGATTTCGGTGTATATCGCAAATTGCGAAGTAGGACCAAACATTATTTATTCAATTTTGTTGTCTACCGTATAAACTCAATGAGGTTAAACGAAGCTTGAACACTGCCTATTGTATTAAGCATATTAATACTAGGACAAGTATGTGAAACCGGCCAATTTGAGTGCCACTCGACGAACGAGTGTTCCGGAAATATAAATTTCTGTTGACGACACGACGATAGTAAAAATAAACCAATATTTATCCCACTGTCTCATAAAATTCGAAAACGTTAAATAAAGCGGCCTTAGTTGCCGGAAGATTCTCATCAGAACAGAAGTAACGACTTGTGCGGTCCTTTCGATAAGTTTCATGGGAGAAACCGCAAAATCTGTGAAGTGATTATTAACATTACTGGTTAAACCTGGATAACACGTTCAAGGAATATTACGTTACTGGATCAGGGAAGTGTGCTTGTGGGTGATCTGTGGTCAAGGTAGTTGCATGAGCTAAACAGATTACATGTGAGAACGATCGGGCAACCTGATCATTACTCACAAGCGAAAGTGGTTGAGCGTTCACATATGATAATTCGGTCGTGCCTAATGTGAGGTCAACGGTTGCCTCATGAAAACGTGGCCGGAGTTCTAGTCCCGGCAGTGGCACTACTGACGAGCTCTAATGAGAGCGAAACTCGAGTCTAGTGCTTCTTTTCGAAAGGGGCCGACTGGAAAGTCTATGGGAATGCGACAGCTGCGATCAATTGTGGGTGATGTTCAATTTATATGAAAAACCAAAATCCCTTACTACACATAGGCTAGCGTTCTAAAAGCTCATCACAATCGATTCGACGGCCGTCAGACTACATCGAGGGACTGCGTTAGGTTGTTTACGTGTCTGAGAACGGAGTTGGTGTTGGGATGCCAGGACCGAGATTGAAGAGGCTTCCGCTCTGATGTGCTTTCGATGTATAACTGTTATTCAACGGTGTGCCAATATCGACAGACAGTTGGTGTGGCAATGGGATTCTAACTCAGACCTCTCTCAGCTGCTGCATTTGTGGGAAGGCATGGAAGTACAATGGTTCAATCCACTAGCAACCATTACAGTGAGTATCATGGATACATGCGTGAGATACTTATCATAATTGGCTCTGATAATAATCTGTGCACAGCACTCAACAGATTCAATCCCGCCCACTGTTCAATTGATTTTGCGCTTGGGGAACATTGAAAGCCAAATATTCTTCCCAGATGTTCATCTACACCGAAGAATAGATGACACTAACTGATGCAGGTTTTACCGAAAGAACATCTGGACAGGTCAGTACACAAACTTTCACAGATTTGTGCCTTTAAAATAGAAATCTAGTGAGTTGCCTGCCTGACATGGCATATAAAATTTGTGCAACGCCCACGCTAGACAGCAAGCTGGAATCTGTAAAAAACGCCCTTAGTGATAAAAACTAACTGGAACTATTAATCACTACGATAATGATCAGAACGCCACCCAAGCCCGGATTGTAATGAAGAGGCCCGTGTCTATTCGAGTGTCGTTCGAAGGTGACAACGCCATAGAGTGATCGACAAATGGACCCAACCGCGCAGTTAGCAGGACCTAGGCCACTTTGCATCCAGTTAAGCGCATTTCCAGTTCTCCGGTTTTGTAACAAAGATAGATCAGCAGTTCAGAACTCATGTGTGTCCACTCTTTCACTTGTTCTTGTGGCGCAGATTATATGGGTTGATTACCAAGACACCTTGAGAAACGAATCCGGGATCACCAACCACGTTAATTAGGAGACGGTGAAACACGATCGATGCTATCCTCGTTAATGCTAGCCTCAACAACAACGTTATCCCCGTTAATTTGGTTGAAAGTGGACACAAAGTGAACACTGACGAAGCTTTCCAAACGGTCTGTCGCGTGCCGGACAACCCAACCACGAATGAGAAGACTCGTATTGAATTGGTGTCATCAAAAACGGTTTGCTCAGACGTTGTATCTACTATGAACACAGTCACCGGGCGGCAACCAACCTGCACGGACACACTCATGAAGTACGGTGAGGAATGTGGGTGCGGTATTCAATCAAATACTGCCCATCGTGAGCAGTATGCAAGAAAAGCAACGATGCCCGAGAGCGACAGTTTAACAGGATATCAAAAATTCAAGAAGAACAGCAGTTCACTTTGACCTGAACACTGTCCTCTGCTGGGAAAAACGCATGTTTTTAACGTTTGAATAAACTGATACTCGGTAGTTTCGGTTCATAGCTTATTTCGTGTTCGGTCACGTTTACTTGCTTCTCAATGGTTTGTTCGTGACCGTGGCGTGCTTTAATCAGCAATTCTCAGTTTTTACCGATATTCCGTTGAGTGGCTTCCTATCTCTAAATTATTTTTGTGACCTGTTACCGATATCCCAGTAGGTGTTTAGCTGACCATTGTACACTGATGAACCTCCCCAGCTTTGTTCCGTTGACTCAAACACCAAGCATTCGTGACTGGATGCAGTTAGTTAACACGAGAAAAATCATGTCCAATCTACTCATGGAATTACTACTGTTCCTGTCATTATTTCTCGTGAAAGAAATATGAAACCATCCCAGTTACGGAACAACAATACAGTTTTTGTTATTTTCTTCTCGTACATTCTCTTGCCATTAAAGTTTATCTTAGTTTTGATTGGGAAATAAAACTTTCTGTGAAATGCAGTGACATGATGGTAACCTTGGTAACCTTGTTCAGGTCCAGTAAAATGTATTGTGACTTCCACTGTCTTGTGAGCTAGTTTTTTTTTGGATGAAGAAACGTCAGAGTCTACCGACAGCTGTGATCCATCGTGAGTAAAATGTGCATATCGTCAAAACTTTGATCCGATTTGGTTTGGACATCCACATTACTGAAATCGGTTTGTTTCAGTAATCCTGACTCATCGATGCTGAGACCATTTCCAAACGCTCTAATTAACACATGGAAATAGTGTGATACGGTGCCTATAAGAATGACTACTGAACGAGGAAAATAAACATTACTGTGATCCTAACAGCTATCTCATTCTAAACGATACCGTTTGTAAAACTGGTACATTAGTACAAACGTTTACTCCCACTAGTTGGTCTGTCTCGGACAAGCCAAACAAACTTCGCAGTTGCGTGCGTCTGTATTAACGTTCGTACAAGTAGTTTATGTGGCACCAAATGGTTGTGGCACCAGTGCAATGATGGAAAGAAGAAACTTGACAGAAATCTCCGTGGGTGTCTTCACAGACCTGTGGAATTATTGAGCAGGAGTACTAGTTATCACTCCGGTGTTTTCATTCGTACCATCTGCACTCCGAAAATTTTTGCGGTCATTCACGACTTCTTATTTACAACATAACCCATCCAGGCAACGTACTATTTTACCAACAGTGGGCAGAGCAACGGAGCGAACTGGGGAAATTCTGAGGTTGTTGCATGCACTGGAAACGAAAACGCTCATAAGCCACCAATTCATCTAGAAATGGCCTGTGAGACTGAAAACTAAGTAGTTCACCAACTTTACTAAACAATCCGCCCATTACTACGCAACTTTTTGCATCCAACGTTGTGATAATGCATTGAGCCTTGCGATATTGCTCACATTTCGATAATTTCGTACAACCTCAGATGCCATACCATGTCCCACCTGGCTCTGTGGCTGGGAGCCGTCCGATTTCCCGTTTATTGTACACTCAGAGTCCGCGGTTGAAAAGTTATTTCTTTACTTCCGAACTGATAAACGCCATCTTTTGTTAGGTGGACGTATACAACATCCTCGAGGTTTTCAACGATTTAACTGTTGAAACATCCACGAGTATTACGGTTTCGGCTGCTTGTTGTTTCCGAAAATAGGTGACGGAGAGGCAAATTAATAAATGAGCACATATTTATGATTTAAATCAAGAAGTACTGCTACCAAAAATTCACAAAAATAAGACTCAACAACCTTACAGATGAAAGCTTGTCATTAGCTAACAAACACAGCCATGACCGATGACCTTTCCAAACAGCGATGCGGGTGATCGCGCATTTCCAAACTTGGCAGGATAGACTTGCACAGCGTGTAGTACCAAAAACAAGAGCAGGGGTAACCCAATCTTGCATCATTATTTTTTTTTTTTACTTTGAATGTACAGAGTTGGCAACACCGTTTCTGGATTAGTCTGTTATGATGACCGAATCCTATGGATGACTGCGTATAAGTGTCACCGTGAGCGGCTTGCGCTGCACCATTCGCAGTTCCATTCACATACATCGTATTTGGTGTATGTCTTATGAAATGAGAAGCGGAAATGTGTTGAATGCACGTCGGTCATATCTATCAACATGTACAACATAGTCTGCAGTGTTCACAGAACTAACCAGAGTAACGTCGTCCACATGTTCAAAATTGCTCAGACACATTTGTTGTTTGAGAGATTTATTGACTGTATCGTTCACCTCAGACCTTATCAACAGAGTTCTAGCAAAGTGAACACGTAACGGCAAACGCTGTGAATCTGTTAAGAACTGAAAAACAGCCTGAGCAATCTCAGCAAAAATATAAGCATTTTCCTCCATAAAACGTTCACATTGTAGTTCTCCGCTTCCGTAATTATTATGTACTCAGCCTGAACACTGTGGTCGACGAATTGATTGCTCACAATCTTGTGTCAATTTCTGAAGGTATGCAACTGTCCGTCGCAAATGGTCCAGGTTTCATCAAGTTTCGAAACAGACTTCTAGATGTTCCGTTCCAGCTTATTTATTAGCACCATGATTCCGCAGGCCTTCTCTTTTAAAATGTCATCGGTTTACTAAACATCTAACATGAAGATGATGATTTACCGGCGTTTTGGAGAAAACAGGATCTGGGTGTTCCAGGGACCAGAAAGTGTTTGTTAGGTCTGCTGCAGTTAACGTTGCGGGATGTCTGACTTACACTGAAAGTCGACACTGACCTATGAATACCAAAAGAGTTCGTATTTCGGAATAAGCGTACGGTACGCGGTTCCGATGAAAAAATGCCCCGAGGACAGGTGAGCAAACCCCTTCTAGCAAAACAAGTTACCATTCTTCACGGACTAACAATTCTGGGTAGATTAAAATAACCAACTGCCAACTATGCCACGTTTGGTCCACGTCACCTCGTGATGCAATCACTGTGTTAACATGATAGCAGTTCTGACAGACAAAGTTCTTCTCTACTCTGTCGGCACTATAAACTGATTGCGTAGGACAGTGAGAAAAGGGGTGATCGATACTCCCGTCGGTGAAGATGATAGTAACATCTACTGCGGACAGCATCACGCGTGTGCACCAGCATGTGTGATAGCAGAAACTGGGACCCACTTTCACCGAAGTGACGAATGACACAGCAGCGACGCTACCGATAGAAGGAGGGAAGCAGTGACACATATCCGTCCCACCAAGTGTGATGACTAACAGGCGACCATAAAATACAACAGGGCTGTATTTTCATTGTTCTATTTTCGGTGGTATTTTTCACAAACGGTTGTACGTTAACTGTGCTCGGTTGCTCTTCAACCGATCGCCACCCAAATTGGAACGTGACGGATGGGTCGATATAAAAAGGTAGATTAGTGAACGTCTTTTAAAAGTTTGCAATCTGCGCGAATTTTTCGCAATCCATCTTTCGCCGTCAAACATCTGTTTAGTGTATAATGCGATTTGCTTTATACTGGGAACAATTCACATTGAACATTCTCTGTTGAGTACTTCGTAGTTTGTGGCAAAGTTTTTAACCAACCAATTAAAGAATCTGCTTATCCGCTGAGCACAGACTTTATTCAGTGCGGATTTGTTTAACAAAATTGTTAGGACTTGTAAATCAGTGTTTGTCTAAACAACTGCTCACAGAGCTTCAGCTTGCTAGCATTCTTTTTGCTACCTTGGTAATGAAAAGTTCAGTGCTAATGAGCATATTCAAAATTTGATTTTGCGATAACCTAATGACAATGTAAGGTTGAAAAGCTACAATGTGTGAAGTGAAACTGTCATTAATTTACCATGATTTGCATTGACTTTACATCAAATCTGATTTCAAGTGAACTCTTGGCTTTTCAGCTAAGTCTGCCAACTCTGTGAATTTCGTAAATATACATAAGTTTTATGTGCGCGTATGGCCATAAAAACTGGTTCCTTCAACTCAGGTCAAATTTGGCAGCACGGCTTGCGGATGACCTCACGGTTAATGTTTTTCCGTGACTCCGAAGAGTTAAAAACTGATGAGAAAAAGCGCCTAGCGCAGCGGACTCTGAGAGAAACACTAACTAGACCGCCTAAACCTGACCTCCTCCGGGGGTGTTCCCTCGAGGTTTGGGGAGGATAACCAAGAACACCCACTAACAGAACGCAAGACAGCAGTAAATGTCACATTCTATTAGTTCACAGAGGTTCGTTCCTTTAAGCTGATTTTTTCAAACGTTCTACAGTCGATGTCACATCTTATGCACGATATCTTAGTTGATACTGGCTTTGATTACAAGTGCAGCTTATCTGCTCATCGTACTGCATCCGGTAGAGAAACAGACAGAACAACAGAACCATCCTCCCATGGTACATGCCCTTCGTCCAAACAGGAATCTCATGACATGATACAAAGGGTATCGACGATTTGTCTGGAAGGAATTACGGATTGCATTGGCTGAATGCCATGTAGTCAAAGTACTTCGTACTTTTAGGCTACGGCTTATCTAATGAGATAGAGGTCAAACGAGATACACAATCAGTCGGTGACTTTTGGTTAAAAGTCCAACAAATTGTCAGAATTGGCATTTAATCATGTGAAATCAGTGAGATACTGATACCAACAGTATAGAACATCTGAGACTGTCAACAAGAAGACCGGGTAAAGTGCTTAGAATAGAGTGGGATGAGGAGGAATTTAAACCAAAATGGATAACGAAATACAATCCACCGCCATAGCTAAGAGTGTGGCATCTTTGGG
>LOND01010918.1:2652-13825 GCA_014220965.1 Paragonimus kellicotti
TGCCACGACCTGCTAATGGAGAAAAGAAGTTCACGATTGATAATATTTAGGTGTTCTTGAATCAGTCAGTACCCAAACAGTATTCACTTAAATAATATCTGCTTTCTCAAACTTCCTTCTTTACTCCATCATGTGTCAAGATGAAATAGAGGTAATTATGTCGTTCTGTCTGTCAAGAGTTACTTTAGTAAAAGCAATATTAAATGGAGCTTCCATACTCCAGTCTGTCTAAGTTCGTCTGTTATTGCGCTACAGTGTTGTGGACAATGAATGGCAGAGTACCGCTGACTAGCACTATCCATCTATTCTCCGGAAAAACATATCGCAAATAATAATGTGCGATTTGACATACATAAATGTGGAAGGTAACTTCATTCCATTATACAACACTTTAATGAGCCTGAGCTAATTTGAAACACCGGTATCTCTAATATTAAGTTTTTGAACTTACGTCCATTCTGCCTGTCCTCATAGAGTACACGTGTCTTACTTACTTTGTTGTTTCCGGGTTTCGTCGCAATTTATCCTACTTTCTTACAGGAAGACAAGATTTCGCTCTCGGGTGATCTGCTTTTCTTCAGAGATAGGTTGTGTTAATGATCAGTACGTCAACATATAACATAGGCATTCATGATATAAAATGTTGACAGTCTAGAAGGGGCTTAGCTAGTTCTACTGAGAATTGTTGGGATACAATAAGCTTTCCAACGCCTACCGTGCTTTATTGATTTTCATTACTATCATCCGAACGTTCGCAACTAACAAGCATCTATGACATCAACTGCTTGAATTTTTTTGTTTTTCCACAAGTAACATTATGCTAGAAGATTGCTCATCTTTCCGAATGTAGTTCCACAAACCAACGTTTAAACCGACGGAACCTGCCTTGGAAAAAACATGCCATATCTGTCAGTCAGAGTACCATCTTTGTCACCACTGTCCATTACTTCTGACAACTTCCATCTGGTTTTAAAATCAAGAAATCAAATCACCCTCAAGTTCATGTCAGGCATTTTGTACGAAGTCGAATTTGCTAAACGTTAGTCACTACATGAAGCGCGAGAACTTGCCACGCATCCCGAGTTAGATAAGACCACACAGGCAGACGACCAGATTCTCCAACAACTTGCTTGTACTAAAATCTCTTATTTATGTTCAACCTGTAGTCTGCGCTGTTACTAAGGGGCACAAACATGAGGCTCGGTAGCAAACGAACTGCTAACCACTACCAGTTCGATTGACTGACGGGCGCCCAAGGTCAACACAACCCAACTGGCTAACAATCACATTTTACTCCATTGCATTGTCCTTTTATTTCGATATGTTTTTTACGTACTGTCAACTAAAACTTACAATTCACCACCGTTATGTCGACACATTTCAAACGAGTGGAATTATTATCAAAGATTTAAACACATGTCAACGTTTTAAGTATACAACTTACAAAGCAGATATGAGCGTGTGCTTTGAGATTAGTGCAGCTGCTGTTGAACACCTTAGTTCTTTACAACAAAGGCAAGTCGTGTCGACCTGTTCTCTCTACCGTTGACAAAGTACCCGTCAAGCAAGCCAGATTAGGTAAGCTATTCAAGTTAAAGTAGTCGCATTTTACTGAGATCAGTATTGAGTTGGAAACACTTGTCACACCACCACTTCTGTCTAACAGCAGAACAGTTTAGTTTGTCGAGATGATTTTCCTATAAACGTTCCGTGGTGATAATTTTAAACAGGCACCAAACTGCAATGTTCTCATCCATCCGTCGATTTTTGTGCAAGACTGCAATCAAGAGAATATTGCAAAAAGCAATACACACTCCAATAAGTATCCGTGTAAACCAAGTCACTTCCCAGGCATGCACAGTTGAGGGTAAGATTCTCACATACAATCTGAAAAACGCATCAGGAGTCAATATCCCTGTAGGAGAAGCTGGAAGACTATTCAGTATTATACGTGACGTAGTCCTTCGGATTGCTTAAATACTTCTCTCGATTCATTGTCAAAAACATAGGTAACCCGTAATCAAGGCATTTCTCGCAGATGAATGTTCATATTCAAATGGGTACGTAGGTTTATGCTTTAAACGAAGTATACATTGCAGTCCAATCCTTCTCGGGGCTGCGGGGAAGACGCCTGAAAAATCAGTGGAACAGATACTTAAACATGGAGCGAGAAGTTTCATATTGATAATATAAAAATGAAAGTACGGAACGCAAGACAACATTTGAGACCTGTCGTCTGATCTGAACAGAAAAAACCGGGGTATGGGATAACTGTTCGTGAAATAAACAAGCTATTGTTTGAAGGTATATAAACGATACTTACTATATTAATAAACTGGTTAGAATGCAACCGGATGCTGACAGCAATTTTTAACAAGACCCATAAGAACATCACCGTCAACCAGCGAGGAATGCAACACTTAGCAAAGTCGTTTCTTTGCACAGCACTGACAGGCAGATTACATGGGTCATAAAACAGGAGCATGTTCAGGAGGAAAACCTAGTGGGCAATTGTTACTCATCAATGTCTATGTGTGCGTAAGACTCGAATGTGATGTTACATATTGTCTGATGAACAGAACAAGGAGGTTCCGCTCAGAGGACAATACAAAAGAGGAATTACCAAGAGATTCGCAGTACTGGTGCTTGTGTCCGCGAATATATCATTTATGCAAGGGAAAAAACCGGGACACTTAGTGGCCAATAACGCGAATAAGAAAACGTCCTACTTTGATACTCATTTTCAAGGTGACACTTTCGGAATTGATATTTGCGCCACTGAGACACTGAGTCAGACGAGCTGCCGATTATCGCCACAAGTACTACTTCCATATCACAAACATATCCCGGAGGACACACTGAATAAAGAGACCACACAACGTGCTCTGTTTCTGACGACTTAATCGTAACATTATGGTCATATATATGGGTCGTAACACTGATATGCTGTGTCTTTGAAAGAATTCTTGAAAATTTTTAACTCGCGAACAAGAAAATTTCAAGTTCAATCAAGTGACAAGTTAGCCAATTGTGTTCGGTACACAGACACGAATAGAGTGTTTGCATAGCTTACCAGGTTCCTGCCACCCTGTCGCGAAAGATCAAAAGCCACATTCTATCAAAGGCCGAGACGGTCGCAATCCGACTACACTGTCTGACTTTCTATGTACAAAATGCTTGTTTCCACTGTGGGTTATCTTCGGCCAAGCACGACCGTCCGTCCTGTGGAACAGTTTGATCGCGTCTCAGTAATCCAGCTCGGTTGGCAGTGACAAAGGAGGACAAGCATTCTTTATGTTCCTGAGAACAGAAAAATAGTGCTAGAAACTTTTCCAATCTCACTTCTCCTTCCTTGTGTGTTGATCAATGACATTCTAATCTACATGAGACCGAAATGGGAGAAATCAGGGCTATAGCTAGATTCGAAACATCGAAAGAAACAACATGTCCAAACGCGACAAGTGCTCTACCAGCTGAGCTACGACTGGTTTTGTGGTCAAGTAGGTAGAACGTTTCCCGTTCTTGGCATGTTGTTTCTGTCGCTGATTTGAATCTAGCCGAGGACCTGAATTTCTAAAATTCCCTCACAGGCAAACGATCAAATCTACTGAATTATGCAATGGTAACACAATGTTCCAATCATCATTTATTTGCATGTATTTTCACCAGCCGCGAAGAACTGACCGAAATCAGATTAACTGCTGAAACTTTATGTTCCGGGATCTCTTTAGGATTTTCAATCGCTCTTCATATCTGGTGTGAAGTTTCCGGACTTTATTTAGTGAGTACTTTTCCTATCCAAAATATTCAACGCATTTTCCCGCGACAGTAAATATGTCACTAATTGTTATCTAGTAATAGAATACAATGAGAATTGCACTGAATTTTTACTACCCGCCGTACCGGCATATTTTGCAACCTTGACAGATCGTCATCGATTTCATTAAACCTACCTTCGTTCCTCGCTTTCTCCTCTAGTTTTTACATATCTACTACACTGTTGTCAGGACCGGCGGAAGCCCGAAACACAATACCCATTGATGCAACGTAAAGTTGGAAGCACATACAATGGGACTGACCTTACAAACTCTCTTTAAACATGCTAAAATAGTTCATAGAAAAATGAAAACTACCTGTTTAAGCTTTATCAAGAATTGACATAAACTTTACGTACGTCGACTAGAGGCAACAGTTTGGATTAAGCAATCTTGGTTAAGGTAGAACGATGGTCTGCTGTTGGTTATTATTGATCACTCCTAAATCTAATTATTTTTCGAGTATGTTTGGAGTAACCCAGCAAATCTGACTCATTTATGCAAGTTAACCTCGAAGTTAGTAAGCGCGTCAATACTGTAGTTGGAAGACTTCTCAAAACACTGAGGTGCACACAGTGTTGTTCTCATAAAGATTTGCCATAACATAACACACTAGTTGCCTACAATTTTAAATCTAGCATATCACTCTCTCAGAACACCTATCCATGATTACGGATCTATCAACCATGAGTATACTGCCAGGTCGTTTTCGTTTGTGTGAGTCTGAGGAGTAAAGCTGACACAAGCGTAAACGCAATCTCACACTTTTCTTCTGTGCTAAACAGGCTTGTAAAATTCCAAGTTGTTTGTGGTGTTTGTTTTCTTTATGTCAAAAGATGCGTTCAAGATAGACAAAACCATTTGTGATGCTGCGTCGTTGTATTGTTCTCCATAGGTCTCACCAACTGCAACAAGTCCAACATATGATACACAACGTTCGCAACTAACAAGCATCTATGACATCAACTGCTTGAATTTTTTCTGTTTTTCCACAAGTAACATTATGCTAGAAGATTGCTCATCTTTCCGAATGTAGTTCCACAAACCAACGTTTAAACCGACGGAACCTGCCTTGGAAAAAACATGCCATATCTGTCAGTCAGAGTACCATCTTTGTCACCACTGTCCATTACTTCTGACAACTTCCATCTGGTTTTAAAATCAAGAAATCAAATCACCCTCAAGTTCATGTCAGGCATTTTGTACGAAGTCGAATTTGCTAAACGTTAGTCACTACATGAAGTGCGAGAACTTACCACGCATCCCGAGTTAGATAAGACCACACAGGCAGACGACCAGATTCTCCAACAACTTGCTTGTACTAAAATCTCTTATTTATGTTCAACCTGTAGTCTGCGCTGTTACTAAGGGGCACAAACATGAGGCTCGGTTAGCAAACGAACTGCTAACCACTACCAGTTCGGTTGACTGAGGGCGCCCAAGGTCAACACAACCCAATTGGCTAACAATCACATTTTACTCCATTGCATTGTCCTTTTATTTCGATATGTTTTTTACGTACTGTCAACTGAAAACTTACAATTCACCACCGTTATGTCGACACATTTCAGACAAGTGGAAATACGATCGGAGATTTAGGCACATATCAACGTTTTCCGTATATAACTTGCAAAGCAGATATGAGGAGTGTGCTTTGAGATTAGTGGAGCTGCTGTTGAACACCTTAGTTCTTTACAACAAAGGCAAGTCGTGTCGACCTGTTCTCTCTACCGTTGACAAAGTACCCGTCAAGCAAGCCAGATTAGGTAAGCTATTCAAGTTAAAGTAGTCGCATTTTACTGAGATCAGTATTGAGTTGGAAACACTTGTCACACCACCACTTCTGTCTAACAGCAAAACAGTTTAGTTTGTCGAGATGATTTTCCTATAAACGTTCCGTGGTAATAATTTTAAACAGGCACCAAACTGCAACGTTCTCATCCATCCGTCTCTTTTTGTGCCATTTTGTGCAAGACTGCAATCAAGAGAATATTGGCAAAAGCAATTATTCATCTCCAAAAGTTCATTCGCGGTAAACCCAAGTCACTTTTGTTCAGGCATGCACATTTGAGGGTAAGTTTCTCACATACAGTCTGACAAACGCATCAGGAGTCAATATCCCTGTAGAAGAAGCTGGAATACTATTCCGTATTATACGTGACGTAGTCCTTCGGATTGCTTAAATACTTCTCTCGATTCATCGTCAGAAACATAAGTAACCCGTAATCAAGGCATTTCTTGCAGATGAATGTTCATATTCAAATGGGTACGTAGGTTTATGCTTTAAACGACACGTACATTATAAGTCGGGAAGACGCCTGAGAAATCAGTGGAACAGATCTTCAAACATGGAGCGGGAAGCTTCATACTGAGAACACAAAAATCAAATTACGGAACGCAGGACAATATTTAAGACCTTTCCCTTAATGGGACCGAAAAATACCAGGGTATGGAATAACGGTTCGTGAAATAAACAAGCTATTGTTGGAGGTATATAAACGATACTTACTACTTAATAAACTGGTTAGAATGCAACCGGATGCTGACAGCAATTTTTAACAAGACCCATAAGAACATCACCGTCACCGTGGAAGATGAACCCAATTAACAGAAGTCGTTTCTTTGCATAGCACTGACAGGCAGATTATATGGGTCATAAAACAGGAGCATGTTCAGGAGGAAAACCTCGTGGGCAATTGGTACTCATTAATGTCTATGTGTGCGTAAGACTCGAATGTGATGTTACATATTGTCTGATGAACAGAACAAGGAGGTTCCGCTCAGAGGACAATACAAAAGAGAAATTACCAAGAGATTCGCAGTACTGGTGCTTGTCCCGAATATTTTATTCATATGCGAGGGAGAAAACCGGGACACTTAGTGGGCATAACCGATAAGAAAAACGTCTACTTTGATTACTCATTTTTAAGTGACACATTAGCGGAATTGATATTGCGTCGAGCAACTGAGTCCAGCGACGTGGCCGATTATGTCACAAGTACCACTCTCATTTCACCAAATACCGGTGACACAACTGAGGTTGCAAGATAAGGAGCCTAGCAGTGCGTTCTGTTATCTGACGACTTAATCTCGCTAATCATATGGTTCATCATATATGGGTCGTAACACTGGATGCTTGTTTGAAAGAATTCTTGAAAATTTTTAAACTGCGACAAGAAAACCATTCAATCATCAGTTCTGACCAAGTTAGCCAATTGTGTTCGGTACACAGACACGAATAGAGTGTTTGCATAGCTTACCAGGTTCCTGCCACCCTGTCGCGAAAGATCAAAAGCCACATTCTATCAAAGGCCGAGACGGTCGCAATCCGACTACACTGTCTGACTTTCTATGTACAAAATGCTTGTTTCCACTGTGGGTTATCTTCGGCCAAGCACGACCGTCCGTCCTGTGGAACAGTTTGATCGCGTCTCAGTAATCCAGCTCGGTTGGCAGTGACAAAGGAGGACAAGCATTCTTTATGTTCCTGAGAACAGAAAAATAGTGCTAGAAACTTTTCCAATCTCACTTCTCCTTCCTTGTGTGTTGATCAATGACATTCTAATCTACATGAGACCGAAATGGGAGAAATCAGGGCTATAGCTAGATTCGAAACATCGAAAGAAACAACATGTCCAAACGCGACAAGTGCTCTACCAGCTGAGCTACGACTGGTTTTGTGGTCAAGTAGGTAGAACGTTTCCCGTTCTTGGCATGTTGTTTCTGTCGCTGATTTGAATCTAGCCGAGGACCTGAATTTCTAAAATTCCCTCACAGGCAAACGATCAAATCTACTGAATTATGCAATGGTAACACAATGTTCCAATCATCATTTATTTGCATGTATTTTCACCAGCCGCGAAGAACTGACCGAAATCAGATTAACTGCTGAAACTTTATGTTCCGGGATCTCTTTAGGATTTTCAATCCGCTCTTCATATCTGATGTGAAGTTTCCGGACTTTATTTAGTGAGTACTTTTCCTATCCAAAATATTCAACGCATTTTCCCGCGACAGTAAATATGTCACTAATTGTTATCTAGTAATAGAATACAATGAGAATTGCACTGAATTTTTACTACCCGCCGTACCGGCATATTTTGCAACCTTGACAGATCGTCATCGATTTCATTAAACCTACCTTCGTTCCTCGCTTTCTCCTCTAGTTTTTACATATCTACTACACTGTTGTCAGGACCGGCGGAAGCCCGAAACACAATACCCATTGATGCAACGTAAAGTTGGAAGCACATACAATGGGACTGACCTTACAAACTCTCTTTAAACATGCTAAAATAGTTCATAGAAAAATGAAAACTACCTGTTTAAGCTTTATCAAGAATTGACATAAACTTTACGTACGTCGACTAGAGGCAACAGTTTGGATTAAGCAATCTTGGTTAAGGTAGAACGATGGTCTGCTGTTGGTTATTATTGATCACTCCTAAATCTAATTATTTTTCGAGTATGTTTGGAGTAACCCAGCAAATCTGACTCATTTATGCAAGTTAACCTCGAAGTTAGTAAGCGCGTCAATACTGTAGTTGGAAGACTTCTCAAAACACTGAGGTGCACACAGTGTTGTTCTCATAAAGATTTGCCATAACATAACACACTAGTTGCCTACAATTTTAAATCTAGCATATCACTCTCTCAGAACACCTATCCATGATTACGGATCTATCAACCATGAGTATACTGCCAGGTCGTTTTCGTTTGTGTGAGTCTGAGGAGTAAAGCTGACACAAGCGTAAACGCAATCTCACACTTTTCTTCTGTGCTAAACAGGCTTGTAAAATTCCAAGTTGTTTGTGGTGTTTGTTTTCTTTATGTCAAAAGATGCGTTCAAGATAGACAAAACCATTTGTGATGCTGCGTCGTTGTATTGTTCTCCATAGGTCTCACCAACTGCAACAAGTCCAACATATGATACCAAATTGGGAATCAACACTCCACCATCGATTTTGCCAATCAACAGTGAATTAAATTCAACGACAGTTATTTTTGTTAACGTTGCAATATCAGTGTTAACAGTGATATTAGGGCAAATACGGCGAACCAGTCCTGGTCAGGAACATTTGCTTGGGAGAATTGAACCTGTAATTTGTTCCCTCTCTAAGTGCATCCACTTTATAAACGCGCATTGATAAAACCGAGGTTTTCTTTAATACAGAGTAACCGGTCACACGATACTCATTCAATTCATTACAATCCAGCCGTATACGTTAATAAACAAACGATGCAAATGTCAACCTACCATGCTAAGCGATTCAGTGATCGCAAAACAACTCATCTGTGTCGATTTGCTCGTGAATCTAACGATATGTCGACTGTATGTCAAACTACTGATGGTTCCACTTAATTGATGTGGGTGATCAAAACCTCCTAATCTTCGTTGCATTTCTGCAAGCTTCAGAAGAAACGTGTAATAAATTATACCGAATATAACCAAGCTGACTAAACACAATTGTGTAGTTCTTCTACTATACAATAAGTAAGAACTGTCCTCCGGATAATATGAAATTCCATCCTCGAGTTCTAATGAAGTCGGAGTAAATGCAACTTGTTCACTAGAACTATTCTAGTCTGTTGCGCACTCAGTTGAGTACCTTGATGTATGAGGTTTCATGATGAACGTCACGACGGACAGCACGAATCGCGGTTGTTCTCTCCCAATTAAAAGTGGCACACCCAGCCAGCATGCTAATGTATTAGATCAGATGGAATGTATAGTTGGAACTTCCAAACCTACAGCCGAAAGATGACATTGAGAACAAAGTTCTAGCTGTTAGACTCGAATAGGTCACATCCCAACTAAGAATGCAATGTATGACAAATGGAAAAGTAGTTAGTTGGTCATTCAAAAACGGCAAACCATGCTCAGTGACGTTAATATGTACAAAGACGACGCCATATTATCCCTATCTTGCTATCAGACCATTTAAATGCAGTGTAACCGTTGAGATTTTCAGTTCGATTGAATGTCCTTTACTTAATTGAGTTATGTTTCACAATGACTAAACAGCTCGATGCAGCAGAGTTACGTCAGTCATCTAAACACCAGGCGTGCATTGCTCTTTCAGCCATCACAATCACGTCGGTCTTAGAAACACTTGTTGTATCAGAAAGTCGTTCAAGAAAACACGATAAAAATTTTCAACTTGTTCGTCTCTAAGCTGTGCGCTTACTAGCTTTCGTGAGCCAGAATTCCAGTCCACAACGCAGTAGTTTCTCCCACCTACACTTCGTGCACACCTCTCCCATTCCTCGTCCACTTGTTTAGTTTCTTCGTGCAATAACTCGTCCAGTTGCACGTATGATCTGCAACGTATTTGCGGTGGTCTTCGGAGAAACCATTTCGCTGGGTGTTGAAACTTTCGCACCTCCGATGTGATCGTCCATTGCAATGGTAAACCTTCAAATCCGCCGAATATTTTGTTGCGTATTCAGAAATTGCCTTCGAGCAAAAACGTTCAAATTGACTCATAAAGATGACAAACAATGGCGATTTTTTTCTTACCAAATGTCGATCCTGTTACCATGACCATTCTAGTAAAGATTACGTGAGCAACTGGTCCCTAATACTCCCGTCCAGCCTGTCTTGTTTAAGTTCTGATCGACTCAACTACGTTGTTCATTGACGTTTTTGAGATTTGGGGTAACACTCTCAATGCAGCAATAACCTCACAACCTCCATCTCTTGAGTTTCTTTGTTTGAATTTTACTGTAAAAAAATGAAACCGATATCACACAACGAGAAATGTCGAGTGATAAATATGATAGATTACCAAAAATCTAACAGTTTTCCAGTATCTGGGTAATTAACTGTCTTTCGGGTCAGCTGCATCACATAAAACCTGGGCGTGACAAATGAATTCCAAATATTTCAACCAGACACTCTTTTGAAGACTGGCCTTGTACACACTGAGGCATTGAGAAACATTGTACTAATGACTCCAATTTGCCTGTTTACATGAATCTAGCCATGTAAGACTATCCTTGTCACGTGGTCCCAACCTTCATCGTTTGAACTTCCATCTGTAAGGTGGAACTCTTTTTTCCCGACTTCTATTTTCATAAATGCACAGAAAATATAAACGGTTCACTGCGTGTTATATGGTTTTGTGCATACCAACCACATAATTACCTTGAGGGGAAATAATTGACAAAAAGATGTATATTATTAATTCTTGAAGATGTAGCTGGATAATATACGATGTTTCATTAGAACTGGAAACTTTGTTAGACTGACTGGTGTTGGATCGACCCAGCAGAATAACAGCAAGTCTGCTTTTCATCATAAAAAAAGTACGTACGACAAAGGAAACAAAGTTTCTGTACATTGACTTCCGTGTATT